>JAOVYX010020462.1:0-17000 GCA_035668315.1 Drosera spatulata | reverse complement strand
GGTGTGTTCTTCAGCTTCTGGGTGCTCGCTCACTTGTATCCTTTCGCCAAGGGGCTGATGGGAAGGCGTGGGAGGACTCCGACGATCGTGTATGTCTGGTCTGGGCTCATTGCCATCACGATTTCCCTGCTCTGGGTTGCAATCAAGCCGCCGTCAGGTGCTACTAATATTGGTGGCTCTTTCAGTTTCCCATAGTTATGCTCATGCAAATAACTGCTCATGATTTTTTTCTTCTATTTTGGTGATTACTTTGTACTAATAGTTAAGAATTTTGGGGGCTGATTTCTGGGGTTTGATTTATTCCTACAGAAAATACGTACTTATTGATTAACGTGCTCCATTGCTGAATTGTTGAGGTGATGTGGAAGCAAGAAGAGGAAGAGCACATTGTATTGTTATGTGTATTCTTTGATTTTTGTAACTTAGACTTGAAAGTTTAGATCAAGATAATGATCTCTCTTAACCATCTCTCAGTCATTGATTTATGTAACTTAGACTTGAAAGTTTAGATCATGATATTCTATCAAAAATTTCAATTACATGTACAAGAGAAGAACTACGTTCAGTTTTTTGAACCTGAATAATTACAAAGAAGGAATTCAGTTTAACTTTTGATGAAGTTGTACCTCAATTCGACATAGTCTTCCGCTTCCCATAGAAATGATCCGAACGCAACTGCCTCCAGGATCAACAGACCCATTCCAGAAAAGCTTATCACGACAACTTCATCATTATGCGTCTCGAGGGAACCATCATCAGTCAACTTTATATCAGGCTTCCCAAATAGAGCCTGAGTCTGCTTCTCGATCAGTGATATCGCTTCCTTGGATCTCATGACTGCGTATCTCTGAAGGGTTTCTGCATCCAAGTGCATGACATAAGATTTCAACCTATACGAATCGTTATCACTGGATTCTACCATCTCTCCTTGAACCCATCACCAAACTCCGTGGACGGGATCTGGATCAATGATTCTGGATCCCAGAGCCGGCGCTTTCCTTCTGAATCCCGAAACTTCTTCTCCATGAAATCCTTGGGAAGGGTGTTCATTGATTTTTCTAGTTGGTATCTCTGATCAACTCTTTTGATAAAGTAACCATATATGATGGAGGCAGCATACAGCTTTCCGAGCTTAATTTTGCTGATTTCTACCATATTCTGCAATGGACCAACGTAGCGTTCGCTGAGGACAATGGATAAGTGGCTTTGTATCATCTCTAATGCTTCTGTTGAATGGATGGATACCAGTTGCTGTTCTTGGTTAGGCCAAAAATCAACTCTCCCAGTAGGATCCGAAGTCGGTTTAATCTTTGGGATCATCGAGATACCATTCTCCACAAACTTGTGTACTGCTAGGCAGTATAGTATCTCCTCAACAGCCTTTCGCCTCTCCTTTTCCTTCACCTCTGCTATTCTCCTGAAATATAGAGAGGTTTAAAGGTCAATCGCTTCAAATCTTTGATATGACCATGGTTTCAAACAATAGCAGAATAAGGACACATCAAAATTGTTGCAACAGCACATCCTAATTAGCTCATAACCACAAAATTCATGAAAACGCAATTAATAGGAACACTAAGCCCTAAACTACTCCACCAGCTTAAGCCTCAAGGTTAAGAAATGTGAAACACAGGTAAGCTTGAAAAACGATGCATATGAGTATAACTGATATTACCAGTAGCATAAAGTGTCATAACTACTTACATTTCCAACCATAAAATGATAGTCTGAAGTCTGAGCAATGTTTTTGGTGCTATAAATTTCCGTTGGGAGATAAAGTGGGGGAAATGAAGGGCGTGAAATGGGAATTGAGACCAATCTGAAATTTTTCAGCATAATTTGAAATTCCAATTCCAAGTTCCGGATTTGCAGATTTACTCTAGGTTAGCTATACAGCATCAATGTACTACTGTCCACCTAACCACAACCAGATATTGACAACGCCGCCCACCACCACACCACCACCACCACCAGTTTGAAATCAAGTGAACAGTCATCAACAGTTTTAATCGAGCTGAAAAGATAATTACATGAATTGGAAGAAATTGAGGAGAGTACTTGTAAAGCAGGTTATCTTGGGATGAAGTTGCAGATTCTTTAGCCTCAGCATCTCTAATTTTCTGCAGATTCTCAAGCTGTTGATCAACCGTTGCAGGGAGTAGATGTGGATGTGTCTGTAGTATTCTTTCTAATAGCTGGCCAACAGGAGATTCTAAATTAAGAGGTCCAACTGGATCCGAATTCTGGCTAGTGCTTTCACCAACTCGTACCTTCATCCTCTTCGCACGGCCCTTGTGAACCCCCCTCACAAGCTTTGGAATGCCGAATGGGCAGCACTGGAAAGCAAAGAAACGACATGAGAAAAGCAAAGAACTACATGAGGATATTTCTCATGGTAGGTTCTCGATAAGCACCTATGCATGAAGGGCTGACCGCAAAGGGATATGTTCAGAAATTACCAAGAAAGCAAATATCATTACAGGATTCATACATATAAAAACCCACTCCAGCAATACAAGTCATGAATAGGAATTGGTTAAAAAATAGACCAAAAGTAGCAATACCTGTATGGTCTGCTAAATATGACTCTCACAAGTAAATACACCCTAGCTAGAAATTTTTCATCAATGAAATCATAGCACGATAGAGTCTAACAACTTTTGACCCTCAAACAAAAACTTTCACCCTGAACTCGAAACTCACTAGTTGATACAAGGTCTTATGCTCCCAATAAACCCTTTCAGACAAAATATGTTTAAATTAAAGTGTCTAAAGACTAAAATCTTGACCAGACATTAACGCTACTTACTATTTATTTATGGCAAAAGCTTCCGCAACGACCAAAAACTTGCATAGCAACTAATTACACACCTACAGTCCAGCTATACCTTGATACCGCTTGTAACGACATAGCCTATGTGTGACACTTATTGCATTGCATCCTACTCTCATGTCACGATATCATCCACTTTTAGCACGCGATCTCCTGATAAACCATAACCTCGTCTCTTTGTCAACTGATATGAGAATAACTCAATGCCAGTCTCTATGGAACCCTAACCTCTCGTTTATCGCGACACCACAACCATTACAACAACAATTTCATACCTCGTGAATCCGCGTAACCTAATCCACAAACACCACAATCTCTCCAGCAATCCTCATCTCCGATTCTCGATTCAGTCGACACCACCCATACACACTTCAAGTCTTCAACTAAACCAACAGCGATCCAACACAATCGACAATTCAACAAACAAACAAACAAGCACGAATAACTGGACAAAGAAAACGAAGAGGCTCGGGGAAGAGCAGAGCAGCGGCTCACCCTTTGAGAGTAACCAGAGAGGAATGATTTCGTTTCTGAGAAGGGATACTTCGATTCCGGCGATCGGTGATGGGCGGCGGCGACGGGTACGTCGCTGATTGCTCCTGCGGAGGCAGCGGCCGCCATCGTGAGTTACGGGAACGGCGAGAAGAGAGAGAGAGAGGAGAATTAGCGAGGAGGGATGTCTTTGCGTAATTGTGCTGTTTCTCGTGCGTGTACGTCTTTCGATGAAAAACCAGACTAGAAAGCGCAATTGCTTTCTCACGTACACCATTTTTTCTAATAGCATCAGATCAGAAATCGTTTTTTTAAAAACGAGTTTATCTTCAAAGAAAAAATTATAATATAGGAATGGGATTTTTTTTATTAAAATCGTCTATCTGCATTGCATAAAAAATATCATCTTTTTGAGAAGCAATTTCTCCTAGTGTGGATTGGTCTAAATGATTATTTTTTTTTTCTTCGAAATGAATATATACGTTTTTTTTTCACAAACCCTACCTCCACCAAAATCGCCTCTCCAAGTCCAAAATCGTAATTGTGAAGTGCTGATCTAGTCATTCTAAAACACGATTTTAACTGCACGTGTTAGTTTTTACGTTTAGCCTTTTGTTTTAGAGTTTGTAGATCTCTTAAATTTTTGTTTGAATTGTGATGAATTTGATAGTCTGATTCGAGGTGTCGGTGAAAACCCAAAGAAATGAAGCTTGCCTCCTCCAAGGAAGCTTAAAATTACTGTCGATGCGTCCACACGTTCTCCTGGGTTCATATGCTTTGGTGCTGTAGTTCGAAACCATGAGGGGAGCCTTGTGATGGCTGGCAATGCTAAGGTGTCGAATGGGACTTGACATGGCTCGTTCAGCAGGTCTGGATAGATTATCTTGGAATCAGATTGTAAAAAAGTGGTTGATTTGATCAATAACGGCAAGGGAGATCTCTCATTGGAAGGCATGATTGTTGCTGACTGCTTCCACTTAATGGGAATGCTCACCGATGATGTTTGATGTTCTTGGATCAGCAAGGAGGCTAACCGTATAACATTATCTATCAATGAATATTCTCTAATTAAGTCATTCAGACAAAGAACAATGGAATCGTCCGTGAGGGATATACTCCAAAAAAAAAACGAAATAAAATTTCTTTATTTATATTGTTTTATTCTTAATCGTTGATTTCTCATCAGACATATTTATATCATAACTCACACATTTTTTTTTTTCTATGTGGTTATTGATTTGAAAGTCTATGTTGTTAAGCTAGCAGTTAGGGGCAAAAATTCCGCTGAAGGTCGTATCTAGTAACACAAGCCAATTAGGTAACTGTCGTATCTAGTAACACAAGCCAATTAGGTAACTCGAAGAGAGTCGCTTGTCTCAAGTTACAAATGGTCTGACACTTGTCTCGAGTTACCGATAGAATACTCTATGATAAGAACATAACCATAAACTCTTGTATTTAGGGATCATTCCGATGACAGCATCAACAGGTAAAGCACTCGACATGACACTGAGATGAAACATCACTCGCACTTCATTGAATATAGCAGAAATTAAAGTTTACTTCGCTTGAATATTGAGTGGAACTTGATTAAGTTGATGCATACGTAGTGAAACTTAAATCAAAAGCCAAGTACATTACAAAAGGAACGGTGATCATGCCAAAGTATACATAAACAGCTACCCATCATATACATAAACAGCTGAAAGCGAAAGGGCAAGGATGAAACACAGCTGAATCGAGCTCTCGATCTGAATAAGGAGGGAAGCAGGGTTAGACAAATCGGGCAACCCTTACAATATTTCGCCCAATTAAACAAGCACTCACAGTGGAAAGTATGATTGCAGGACCATGAAGTTAGCGGGTTCGGGTCATCTCGGTGACACATGCCACTGCAAAAATGAAGGATATTGAACCTTTTACTCAGCATCATTAGCCTCTCGCATCTTGTCTTCTTCCCTGATGCATCCATTCACGTAGCCCAACTCCATCTCCTCCAGACTACGCATCTCAACAAGGACTTGAAATACCCTGTGCCGTGCCTTCAGCTTAGAAGTCGCCAAGATCAAGATCAGCTTCGCAAATAGTGCTATCCCTGGCGATGGAACAAACACATGCTTGCAATTGTCAGCAAATTGGCCACAGATTCACGTCTCATCTCGAAAATGAATATCCTTCTGAAATTCAGATCGTAGGATGGGTGCATGAACTCGAAAAGAAGATATATCTCCTTGGCCAGAATCTTGGACGTCGGGCACGGCACTGCTGCAACTTGTTTCAAACCTCTTCATTATCAGTTGATGAATGGCAGATGATCCAACACTTCTCGTCTTCACAAAACTGCCGAAAAAAGCATCACCTCATACATGTATTTATAGGATGAGGGTTGACATCTTACAATCTTCTCTTCAAGATTTTGTTCCAAATATATCTGGTTTTGATATAAGAAACGAATAAAAGATACTGTGTTTTTTTTACTAAAGTGATAAAAGACATCGACTTGGTTCTTATTTACCACAATAATCTCTACACTACACGCATACCACACACCTTATTAAAATTGAAATTATATTTTTGGAGAAAAGAAGAAAGGGAAAACCGCTCATCACACTCTAATCTATATATGGTATCTTGACTGATTTATTTACTCACACTTGTCAATGACATTATTTAGTCAAGTTTGTGAAATAAACATTCGCCTTGTTTATTGTTCAATAATAACTATAACCAATTTACAATCACAAACCAAAGAACGGACACATTGGATCGGAAGCATCATCTATTTATCCACTTCAACAAGGAAAGCAGTAGTATAGATGGGTAGTGCATAGTTCCCCCAAAATTGAGTATAAACTTTATGGAGAAAAATCTTTAATTTCAAGTCTTTAATATATGAGTCTTCCACTATCCATTCAGTTTTTTGTTCTTGAATACAGTAACTACAAAAAGCAATTCATCTCAGCTTTTAATGAATTTGTACCTTGATTCGACATAGTCTTCCGCATACCATAGAAATGATCCGAACGAATCTGCCTCCACGATCAACAGAGCCATCCTGGAGAAGCTAGTCACCACCACTTCATCATTATGCGTCTTGGGAGAACCATCATTCAAGTTAACCTTATATTTTCTGCGTCCAAGTGCATGGCATATGATTTCAACCTATTCAAAACGTCACCGATTTATACCAACGGCTTTTTCTTTAAAAGGGGTTACGGTTGATCAGGCCGGACGGATAAAAGCCCAGCCCGTCCGATCAACCAGAAACCCGGACCATGGGCCAGGCCGGACTGGGATCCACCGGAGCCAAAGCCTATGAGGCCCGTCCGAGCAATTTTTGATTGGGAAAAAGATAAGGATATGATGGACATTTTTTTGCTTGTAATTTTTTATTTTTTGTTTAGGAGATATATTTTTTTTATTGAGAAGAAGATAAGGATATGGTGGAGATTTTTTTGCTTGTAATTTTTGATTTTTTGTTTAATTTTTTATTGGGAATACGATAAGAAGATGTTATTATATTTGAAGAGATTTTTTTTTTCTACTGATAATATGGAGGGTTGATCAATTTTTTCTAGATGGTCGATGCTGGGGAAATAATTCGGGACCGCAACGTAGTGATCCGGGCAACATTGTGTTCAGGTTGGGAGTGGTTCCAGGAACGTAAGAATGAGAATACAATGCAATTATTGTGGAAAAACTATGAGTGGTGACGTGTTTAGGATGAAATAACATTTAGCTGGGATCGGTGGAGAAGTAAAAGATTGCTTTAGAGTTTCAGTGGAGCTTAGAAGCGAGATGCTAACTTTATTAGCTGCAAAGAAGGTTGAAGTTGCAGAGGATGCACGAAAAAAAAAAAAAACACAGGAGGAGGAGTTAGCATTTCTACCCATCGTCGATGATATTTTTGAGTTAGGGTCCGAGTCAGAGGAGAACGAAGACGAGGACGATAGAAACATGAGAAGAGCTATGATAGCCAATAGAGAACAACAATTTCGAGATGAAGAAACGAGGATGTATTCGAGTCCTGGACAAACATCACTTGGTAGTCGTTCAGTTAGTGCCCGCGGGACTGATTATACACTAATATTTGGTAAACTTATGATTCTAAATTGATGTATTCTTGTTTTACATTTTACGATTAAAGGCATACATAATTATTTGTGTTTGTGCACTACACAGACGATAAATCTAAAGGAAGAGGGGTGAGTTCTAAGGGGACAACTCCATCTGCCGATCCCGACATGTTTAGAAAGAAAGAAAGTGTGCAAACAAAGATTGATAAATTAGGAAAAGGGATCAAAGAGGCGAATAAAAAGATCGCACGACCTGTGACGAAATTCTTTTATTTCAGTCATATCCCTTTCAATGCGGCACAGAGCACTTACTACAGGACTTGGTCGATACCATAGTAGAAGTTGGTTCAGGAATACCTTCCCCGACGGCCCGGGATATTGGAGGAAGCCTCTTGAATGAGCAAGTGGCAGAGTATCGCTCCTATCTCACTACTTTCCATAATTATTGGGATGAGTTTGGATGTACATTGATGTGCGATGGGTGGACTACACAGAATAGAAGACACATTATCAATTTTTTAGCTTATAGTGTACAAGGGACCGTCTTCTCGAGATCAGTTGATGCTACCAATGAGTATCAGACCGCTACTTATATATGTGCACAAATTGAAAATATCATCGATGAGATAGGGGAGCATCGAGTTGTTCAGGTAAACTTTAATGTCTTAAACATAGAGTCCTTACCTTAATGTGCAATGGAGACCTATGCATGAAGGGGCTGACAAACAACAAGAGATATGAAGAGAAAATACGAAGAAATCAAAAGGAATTACCATTTTCTTACATATGAAAACCCTTTCCAGTGATACAAATCATAAGAAGGTAATTAGTTAAAACACAGGCCGAGACTAGCAAGACACCACCCGACATGTAAGCCATAAGGCCAAAATATGTGTTTTTAATTAATCCCAGCATTTTGGGTCAATTAAACTCAAGCAACTATCATCAACGAAATCATGGAGTACAATAGACATTGGATGTTTGATCATGCAATAAGCATGCTCAAATCCACATTCCACACGAAACTCACTTGCATAGTTTGTAAAAAAAGGAAGAAAAAAAAAAACATATCATTGAAACGAGTTCATTTATACATTTAACACCTATGTTTTTTTAAATTAACTAAATATTCTATATAATTCAATTAATCGACGTATTTTTTTTTTTATTTTTTCGTATTTCACTAACTATGCTCACTAAGATCCAGGAGAGCATGATTTCATGTTGCCTATAGAAACCTTTCATAACAAACATCTTTGGGCTCAAGTGTCCAATCACCAACATTCTGACCATAGCATCAATCCCTATAGAACTCTAAAGCCTAGCCTCTCGTCACACCACAATCATTTCTACCATAATTTCATGCCTCATAAATCCACGTAACGTCATCGACATATTACCACAATCTTCTCCAAACTCCTCAACTCCATTTCTCATTCAGGCACAAAAATCAATTCCAACAGCAATCATCCTCTTACATCCACTCAGCAACATCAACAATTCGACAAACAAGAAGCGATTATGAAATCAAACACAGAATCGATGAGACTTGGACAAGTTAAGAGCAGCAGCTCACCCTGTGAGTGGCACTGGAGAAGAAGAACTGTTACGTATCGGAGAAATTGGAGTCGATTTCGAAGCGAGTGTGTTTCTACGAACTCGATTTCGAATACTTATGTTCATTTGGAGTCGAACATTAATAGAATACGAATATGAGATAAAAAAAATCGAGTTGGAGTCGAATTCGAGTTTATGTTTATCGAATATCAAATTTTTCATCAAGTAATTTGTCGAATAACGAGTCGAGTCGAACCCGAAACGAACTCGAATTGAACAACTGTATATCCATAAAATTAATTATAAAATTTTGATAAATTAAAATCGACCATTAACAAATAATATTAGATATTAGTTATAATTAAAAATTAATATGTTTAATTGTATCAATGTCAACATGTCATTGCATCTAAAAAGACAATAAAAATTACAACAGAAAGCATCGATTATGAAAATTTTAAAAACTAGTACTACTTTCTCTATCCCAATGAAATTACACCAGATTGATCCGACACGTATATTTATATGTGTGTTGAATTTAGGTGAAATATCTAATTTGTCCTTGTGAGTGAGAGAGAGAAAGGTGAGGAAAAAAGAAAAGAGAAATAATGATGGTGGATTGATGTGATATAAAATAGGAATATTTTGATAGTTTTGTATAAAAAAATTGATAAATAAGAAAATATTATAATTTGAATAAGACAACTCAAAATAAAAAGTGTTGTAATTTGAATGGTACGGAGGAATACTTGCTTGCATGTAAACACCAAAAATTGTCGATGCATCAATATAGCTACATTTCCTGTAACTCCCATATCCCAAACTATGGAATATCTATAAGGGATTGAATTGTTTTTGGCATTTTGTCTCTTTCAAATTGTGGTCCTTTTCGAAGAGATTTTTATAATATAAACTCAATTACAAACAAAAAAATTAGTTTGTTAGGACTCATCGATTTATATTTTATATAACTGAATCTTTTAATATTTTCAAATTTATAATTACAATAAATAAATGGGATTGAAAAACAACAATTTAAAAATATACTATTATAAATAAACAAAGAGTTCACCAACTTCTCAGTTCACCAACTTCTCGATCGAGCTCGAACTTGAACTGTTCATGAAAAGTTCACGAACTTCTCGAGTCAAACTCTTTGAGTTCTTTGAACCCAAAAAATCGAGTTGAGTCGAGTTGAGTCGAGTTGGTATTCATTTTCGAGTCGAATTTTTGTCGAGTCAAACTAAAACTGTTTACGAACCGTTCAATTCGCCTACAACGATAATTGTGTTGTTTCTCATGCTTATATATACGTCTTTTTCAACATAGAACTAGACATCAAACAATCATGGTCGTCTGCAAAGAAAACACCAAAATACATTATGTTTGTGATGTTTCGAAATACAAAACATATGAACATCGTTAACAACATAAGAACAAACAAAAAAACAGGAATCATGATGTTACTGAACAGAATCGACAACAAGAAGAGGAGATTGATGATGACATGATGTTTGTGATGTTTCAGAAATTCGTTAAACCTAAACCCCAATATCACTAGTAATATATTTCCTTTGTCTCATAATAAATATAATATTTACTTTTTTCAATTTTTTCACTATTTAATATATATTTTGAGCAGTTTCGTTATTTATGTGATCGTTCCACAATACAAATCAAAGTTTATCTCGACAAACTCTCAAGTCAAAGTGTGATAAGTGTCAGCATTTATTTCGGGAGAAAAAAAAAAACAAATAGCAAAAAATGAAATAACTTTACAAAAAAAGATTTTTTTTGCAAAGAAAATATTGAATATTGATAAAACATAAACAGAAATAAAAGTGATACTAAACAAACCTATACATTTGATAGGATTATTTGTTGTCTTCGTGAGCATGTTGAATATAGAACATGGTAAAATCAAAACCAAAAGGAACGATCATGCCACCTTAACTATCTTAACTACCCTATGAATATAGCTACTCATCTTATTTATAAACTGCTCAAGGTAAGAAGGCGACGATGAAACATTGTTGAGGCCAGCAGCTTCCGATGTTATGCAGGAAGGATGCAGAGAGTGGCAAGTCGGGCAACCCTCCAGAGAAGTCGCCCAATCCAATAGGCAGTCAAAATGGAACATATGATTGCATGATAATGAAGTTAGCAAGTTTGTGTCATCCCCGAAACAAATTCGACAGAAATATTTTTGGATTGTATTGCTAAAACTGATTCTCTTCACGTCAGTATATAGTACCAATTGCCTCTCGTATCTTGTCTTCGTCCCTGATGCATTCCAGGTCACGTAACCCAACTTTATCTCGTCGGGATATGGCAAACCACGCAGCTCAAGAAGGACTTGGAATACCCTGTCTTGTGCCTATAGCTTAGAAGTCGCCAACATTGAGATCAGTTTTGCAAATGCTTTGTTCGCTGGCCCAAGATCAAAAATCTCCGATATAATGCTTGCTGGCAAATCAGCCACAGTTTTACGCAACAACTTGAAGATGAATATCTCTTTGTAATTCGATTTGCAGGATGGGTACGTGAAATCGAACTGTAGATAGATCTGGTTGGACGGAATCTTGGTAGGGCACGGCAGTGCCTCGACTTGCTTCCAGACCACATCCTTCGTTGATGAATGACATGACCACTTTATCCCTATTAAAGGATCCTCTTTTCTGAGAGCATCACATTAAACACATGTATATAACTTGGATTAGAATCAGGCAATCTTTCTGTTTTAGATTTCGATCCGAACAGATCTGGTTTGAAACTATGTTCAAACAAAAAAGGAATAATTTATTTCCATTAATTTTACATAACACAGTAATCTCTACACGACAAGTATATCACACACGTGTGAAAATTTTAAATAAAAACCTACTGATAAAAAAAAGAAAATCTCCGTCCTTTTTTTTGGTCAGAAAGGGGGTCTAAGACCCAAAAGTTTTTATTGATAAATAAGACATGACATGGGAACGTCAATCAAGTCTGTCAGCAATACAAAATGAACTTCAGGCAGAGGAGTGAGTAAGAGATGATGACAACCAATTGAGAACCGATGAGCAAGGTTGGCCAACGCATCTGCTGTTTGATTACATTCTCTGTATACATAACGAACTATAACTTCCCAATTTCGAGCTATTAGCTGATTGGAGCGAAGCACAAGCTGATGCTGAGGATGTGAACTGGGAGGATGTCGCTGGATTAACATAGCAGCGGCCATGGAGTCAGTTTAAATAATTCTTTCGAAATCCCAGAATCCAAGCGCGTTCCATGCCAAGAGTTAAGGCATGTAGTTCAGCTGTCATTGTATGACAAAATCCCAGATTAGCGATAAAACCTTCAATCCAACCACCCTCAGTATTGCGAAGGACTCCGCCTGCACTAGCCTGCTCCAGAGATGCTGTCGATCCACCCTCAGCATTGCATGACAAAATCTCCGTCCTTTGTCCCTTCAAAATTGTTGCATGTTGACTTTCGCTCTTGTGGAGGAAAATTTTGATCCGCCTCATAGGATAACATTATTTTTCGTAAAATTTATTATAAAATATTAATGATAATTTAACTTATATGTTTTAATCGAATACGTATTGTGATACTATCAAATATTATTTAATAAAAAAAGCTTCCAAAATGGGTACTGAATAATAAAAGTGAGAATATCAATTGGTGTTACTTTTAAATTTAATTATCAAAATGTCATACCTATTATCATAATTATCATTTGGTGCCTCTTTTTAAGTTCTTAATGTTATACTCTCCAAGATGTCCTTATGTGATAACTCTATCAAATCTTTCCTCATAAAATCTAACCCAAATTACGGAGTATATTTTATCCAATTTCACTTCCATCTCCGTTAAAAATGACAATAGTCATTATATTCTTGCTTTCACCTTCATCATCTTCCCTTAACCACACATAACAAGCACTGATAGGATATGATTTATTTCTCCTTTCTCTGCCTTTCTCATTCCTCTAACATGATTGATGCACTTATTTAAGCAATTGACACTCAAGATTGGGATTTGAGATTAATGATCGTTCACAAATGTAGTTTTGATTTTATGGTTGATAATGGTCATGTTGATAACAATTGAAGGGTGAACGGACAATCCATTAATCAAGAAACCATCGTTCGATCCAAGGCATCATCAAATCCAATTGAGATCCAAGACATCGTAGAGGCAAAGATCAAAGGATCGGATGATATGTTGCTTCGAACTACTTTGTATCGGGGCAATGTTATCGATTTTATCTGCACTGTTTGTTATAGTAGTCAATGTAGACTAAGGGTAGTAAGAGGACAAAGAGTTCAATGAACACGCACTGTTCATTAGATGGAATACACAATACGTTTGTTTTTTACGATGTTCTGTTTTTTCTTAAGACGTTTTGTTTTTATATTAAGGCGCTTTGTTTTTGGTCGTGTATTGTCGTTCTTTTTTTTTTTTTTTTTTATACATTCGCTCTGTTGCATTTTTGTTCATTGCCGCTCTGTTTTATTTTTCTTCATACGCTCTGTTTTGATTTTATACAGAGGCTTTATTTTTTTTTTATTCATGCGTTCTGTGTGGGTATAGATTTGGGTTATTATAATGAAAAAAATGAAAATTTGGGTTTGTTTCTTAGAAGGCTCTGTTTTTTCTTAAAACGTTTTTTTTATTAAGGTGTTCTATTTTTGGTCTTATACTGTCGCTCTATTTTTTGCTATTGTCGCTCTGTTTTACTTTTATTTATGAGTTATAGTTTTATTTAATTCAGACCCTTTGTTTCATATTCCGGCATAGATTTCGACGACGTCATCGAATTCCAACGACTTCGTCGAAATCCTAAGAAGATTTCGATGGCATGGTCGGATTTCGATGAAGATTCCGACAACGGTTGGGTGATGGTAGGGGTTGAGATGATAATAGGATTAGGGATTAAATAAATGGATGAAATTGTATTTTTTTGGAATTTTCCTTGTGTAAGATTTTGCCATTTTTTTTCAAGTTTTTTGTGTGTTTAGGAAATTCTTCTTTTAATTTATTTATAACTTGAATAATTAATAATTAGAACTAAAATAAAACATCAAACTTATATAATATTTCCTCCGTCCCATTGAAATTACAACATTTTTTTGAGCTTTTGTAGAGCAACTTGTTTTAATGATTCCGGTGACGTTTTAAATTCCGATCACGTGATCCGATTTCGATGACGTTTTAGATTCTGACCAAATTCCGACAAAGATTCCAGCAATGTGGTCGAATTTTTACAAAGATTCCGATGACGATGGTCAGATTCCGACGAAGATTTCAATGACGGTTGGATGATGGTAGGGGTTAAGATGGAGATGAAAATAGGGTTTGAGATTTAAATGATATGGATGAATTGTATGTTTTTGAAATTTTGACACCTTGTGTATCTTTCTGGTTTTTTCTCTAAGTTTTGTATGTTTAGATAATTCACCCAAATTGATATAAGGAATCAGTAAAGAGAATCAGTTAGGCAACAGAGTTGAAAACTGAATCTTTATAACCAAAAAGTTACATTGTAGCACTGTATAATAGAGATAGACATAGAGAAATTACTGTGAATGATCTAAGAGACCCATAGGAAAAAACCACATGACATCTTCTTAGTGGTTATATCATTCCTATCCCAAGAAAGTGACAAGTGTCCATCTAAAAGAGAGAAAAATAATCCATTATAAATACTTCCATCTACAAAAAAAAAAAAAAAAAAAAAAATCTTTAGGACCAACTCAGTTTATAATTGTTCTCCTTTTGGAGTGCTAACATACGTATCAAAGCCAGCTCAGAGGACAACCTCCTCGTGCCTGACAAACGATTGTATCTTCTGGAATTAGATAAACGACCAGGATAAGCTCCAAGTATCTCACTATCTACTTGACTATTGTAATCAAGCATCCCATATGTATATCTGCTGGAACTGATGTCCAAGCCAATTCGAGAACTGAAATTCCCGCCACGGAGTACGCTATATATCTGAGTACATAACTGCACAGGAGAAGCGCTCAGTGCATGAACCACATGAACTGAAACTCCACCGGACGAAGCATATCAACACAAGATTCTTATGAACTGATCAATTATAGGCAAAATCGATCCAAACGGCTACGTGCTAACTGATATCACCAACATACAAACATGCAAAAGCGATCCGAACTGCTATCACCAACACAGGAACATACAAAATCGATCTGAACTGCTGCTAAATCAACTACGATCAACAACATACAAAACATGTACTTGCCCTGCATATCACCCTACAGATCAAATCTATCCCAAAACCCCTTATTGTCTTCCTCTTCCCGTCGCCCATGCTCTGCCAAAGCTCGACTGATCTCATCTGCTTGTGCACTGTGGCTGAGTTTCATCTCCCCTTGCTCGTGCAAAAAGGCCGTGCAATGCTACATATGGTTCTGCAGGATTATTGCCTCACTCATTGTGACCATCATGATCTTCAATTCGCTCCTCGATCTCTTCTTCGACGCTCCCCTCATGATCTTCGATGCCCTCCTCATTGTCGGGTATCTCATCCTCGACATCCTCCCCATCAACATCACTGTCATCATTGCGATCATTCTCCTCTCTAACGCCCTCCTCATCTTCAGGTATGTCATCCTCGACATCCTTCTCATTACTCTCATAACTGTGATCATTCCCCTCTCCAACACCTCCTCATCTTCGGGTATCTCATCCTCGACATCCTGCTCATCAACGCCATCCTCATCATTCTGATCATTTCCCTCTCCAACGCCCTCCTCATCGTCTTCTTCATCCTCGTTCTCTTGCACTCCAAAAAACATACCAACAACAGCTTGCAACAGGACAAGAAACAGCTGCAGCGAGCTGTTCGCTTCTTGAGCCTGTTCGGGGTCAACAACACCTAACATAACCGCCAACGCAACTAACACCTTCAACACCGTATTCCATATTGGAATTCCCCTACAATCAATAACTTGTAGCACAATAAGAACCACTACGGTCAAGGAACCCAAAATGGTTCCAAAATAGGATTTCTTCCTCGGAGCCAGCCATGGCACGAGGGCGTTCATCGGATTGTCTCGGGATGGAGGTGGATTCAGATGATGGCGCGGAGGCGAGTGGCCCTCTCCTGCGTGTTAGGAAAAGTCGATATGTGGTGCAGCGGAAATTGTCCAACACTGTTCCCTCGTTGCGTTATAAAAATGAGATAAATAAATAGCCCAAAAATAAATGAAATCGACACCAAAATTTTACGTGAAAAACCCCTTAAAAATAAAAGGATAAAAATCACGGGACCGTTGCGGTACCAAAATATCCACTAAAGAGGGATTACAAATATCGTCCCTAGACTGTGCTAGGGGATTACAATCACCAGGATAACTCTCACTAATTTTCCTTCTCTAACGGAATAAAATTATACCCGTAGAGGATACCCCTCAATACCCTAAACTAGGTATTTTCTAACTCTTCTGATGCTGTTTTTGTATTTGATGTGTTGTATATGTTTTCCACCCTTAACCCCTATTTATAGTAGTTGAGAATGCTGCTTTTATTTTCTTCGCCGCGTTGATTTCCTTACTGCCGCCTCTGCTGAATTCTTCCTGAAAACTCTGCCTGCTTCCTGAATGCGCCTGAATGCATTTGAAACAAAGGGTGTATAATTTGCTTGTAGGCCCCACGGAGGGAAACCCACTAGCAAAAAGCAAGGCAAAAAAAGACGCACTAGCAATTCTCCCCCTTTCGAACGGTGGGGACCATCGCCATACCCGCTTGTTGTCTGCAGAAGTCAAACTTCTCCATGGGTAAGGTTTTTGTCATCATGTCTGACCCGTTGTCGTCAGTATGGATCTTCTCAAGTTGAAATCGCTTCCGATCCAAAGCATCACGTATCCATTGATATCTCACATCAATGTGCTTCGATCTTGAATGAAAGGTCGGATTCCTGGCAAGGTGAATAGCACTCTGATTATCGCAATAGAGTTTATACCTGTCCTGTTGTAATCCCAACTCTAACAAGAAGTTCTTCATCCATAGTACTTCCTTGCTAG
>JAOVYX010020461.1:0-17002 GCA_035668315.1 Drosera spatulata | reverse complement strand
GGTAAGTCTGCGTGGAGCAGGATAAGACAACGGGCTCCACCAACCGATGATCTGCTGTTGTATGCAATTGCCGCCTCTGTGTTGCAAAGAAGGAAACAGATCATAGAGAAGTACAGCAGCATGGATGAGATTCTGAGGGAGTGTAATAGCATGGCCGGGCACCTTGATGTCTGGAAGCTCCTCGATGATGCACATGGCTTGGTCATTTCCCTTAACGACAAGATAAAGACCAATGGCAATTTCTAATTCAAATGTCCGCCGGTGATTCTTGCTAATTAGCCGGTGTCAAGTGTGATAATGGTTCTTTTCATGTGCATAAATTTCCAGTCTGCATTTCGCCGTGTTCATAGCAGAACAAGGCGCACCTACTTTTGCAATTGCTCGCCTACGGATGACGTTCCATTTTCGGCAGATTGCAAGAGTCTCTGCTTAATGCTTATGCACTCATCAGTGAGAGTTGTGGTCAAACTTGGGTAATGCAGACGTTATGGCCGGAGCTTTGGAATTTGAAACTGAGCAGCGTTATAATTTATCATCTTAATGGTTGGTGCGAGTACGTCTCAAGGGGATGAGTTTGTGTCTGGACAACCGGTATGGCTGTCAAGAGCCTGCAATCCTATCAGCATGCGATTGATTCTGCTCAAGGAGCTTTGTCCAAGGCTCCATTTTTGGGCAAATTGTGTGTCGTACTCCATCGATTGTGATCAAGTTCAGCCCATTGTTTTACTTGTTTTGTTTGTAGTTCTGCTTGGTAGGGAAGACTCCTGCAAAATGAATAAGATGTCAAGGCCTTGCTACGGTGCGGGTCAACCAGCAGTGACAATGTAGGGAAGATTTTCAGGGGCTCGGGCTTGTTCCGCTCCTAATAATTAGTAACTAATTAAGCATCACTTGATAATGGGCTGTGTTTTGTCACCGGCGAACATCGGTTTTTCCTAAATCTTTGCCAGGCTCTTGGGTTGATGGGCGTTGGCTACTGTCCTATTGTTCATCTCATAGGGTAGCTAGCATGTTGGAAGAGTAATCAAGGAACAGGTTTCACGGGTGTTTATGTTAGTCATGAAAGGTGACGAGTTGGTCAAGAGCGTAACAGTTGAAAGAAATCAAATTGAGTGTTAAGGATGAAATGCAGAATGGTTTTTCTTTCTCATGTTTCTTATTCTTGCACCGCCGATCACCTGATGAAAAGTTTCCTGCTAGTGCAAGGATCGTCAGATAGAAGCCCTCAAGTTAGGGCAAGATGAAATTAATTCAACAGACAGCAGTTGTGGCCAAGCATTGCTAAGACATTAGAAGAAGAGATTCCGAAGCATGCACATGCACTTAACAGTCCAATAGTTCTTCAGTAGCTACTAGCTTAACAGTTAACCAAAGCTTACAATACTAGAATAGTGGCAATGGTCGTCCCACGAGTTTGGATGATCCATAGCCGACTCAACACTTGCAGAGGAAGAGAGAAAGAGGCGCGGGGCGGCTGAGGAAATATCGCCATGACTACTCCTTTGTGACATACTGGCGGACTACGAACGCTAAGCCAAGAATCAGGAGAGGGACGACGAGCTGCAAGATCTTGATCACAAACTCGGAGGTCTTGTCATGATTGTACTGTGGTTGCTGGGGTGGAACATAAGCACGCTTCTGAGGAACGGTGCTCACATCGATCTCGCCAACATAGTACTTCTCCATCAACTCTCTGGCCGAATCGCTGTGGCCCACATCTTCAAAGTCATTGGTGGCATCTTTTCCTGCAAACACATCTCATCGTGAAAATTACATGATGAAATAACATGGGGAAACATTTGGGATTTCCAAGTGTAGTTCTTAGGTCATACCAGTGGCAGATAGCAGAACCTCATCGCCTCCAGGATGGTCTTCCATGAATGGTGTCACATCATATACCTGGAAGGGGTTTCCGGTGAGAACAAAGGTTAGCAGTATGGTGGTAGGGAAAGCTGTAAAATTTGTGTCTCGAGATTATAGAAGCTTTGACATCAACAGAAGCAGGTGGATATTGCCACAACATAACCTGATCATGCTTAATCTAGATTCTAAAGTGATGATAATCTCAGTAGGCACTGATGAAGATGGTTGAACACGAGGTGAACACAATTAAAGACTTCAGAGCCAAAAACAGACACGATGCAGCATTTAGCTATTAAATAGCATGGTAATAGAAAAAGATCGGTGTGGTTTCACGATCCTGTAGATGACTCTGTCGTCATCTATTCATGAGCAAGTTCTTTAACGCTCAACGAAAATCAACTAGAATGCCATGATTCATGAGTGCTTCTGCCTATCCTTGGTCTCCCTTCCTCTTGGTGAAGGCATAGTTTTACATCGCATGCGCTAACAGATTTGACTAACGCGATACAAATATGCTGAGCCTTGACGCACATTACAATCTAAAAATTTTAAGAAGAGAGAAGAGAGCAGGAAAAAGGTTACAAAAAACCATCTGCAACTGACAAGCAGCAAAAGAAGACCCGTGAGTATTTAGGGGAAGTTCTCTAACTCAACAAAAAATTGTGCAGCCTTCGGTTGTACTCCATGTCGTAAAGTACTATTCGTGGTGAAATGTGACTCAGTGTGATACCCTTGGTCTCAACTTCACATTCGTTCAAAATAACAACAACAACAAATCAAAAGCCTTTATCCCATTAAGTGGGGTCGGTTACATGAATATGACGGACCTTCGTTCAAAGTAAGAATGGTAGAATTCTTATCCCTATCATAGATGCAAAGCAAGTGCTGTATGGCAGCAATTCATAACCCTGAGTGTGTTCAAACATGTAGGTAACACTGATGAAAACAAGGAAAGATCATCACAAGTCTGAAAAAGCACATTCAACTCTAGCTCAAATCAAGCCCTAAGACATACTCGTAGTTGTAGGACACTCGCAAGGAACATTCAAATCCAAACAAACAAACAAGAAAAAAAAAAAAAAAAAGAAAGAGAGAAAGAAAGAAAGAAGATAAGTCTGACATTACTCCCACAGTTTAAAATCCAAGTTCTTCAATCTCCCTAACGAGACCCATCCGACTCTAGCCTTTATAATTATTCACACGGCATGCACTCTCTCGCCTTGTCCCAATCATACTATCAAGTTAAGGCATGATCCATACATGAAAGGTTTTAGTTTGTGTTTGTAGTCCCAAATCTCAATCCAACACTGAACCTAAAATCCCTGTGCCTATAACTTCACCTTCATTGTCAAATCGTACACTAAACATCATCAACTGTCGAATCTTCCACCAATTGACATTTGACAATGATTCACTAGATCACCACTTCACCAATTACCCCAACCTAATCCTCAGAACCAGCAGATTAATACACCTGAAACTCCAACCAATCAACAACTCCAACAACCACAATACTCAAATTCTCATCCCAAATCCACTCCAAAGCAACAACAAACGACAAAATCCAATCAATTATACCACCAGATCAAGCGTATTGAAATCAGAAAAATTCAACAATTACAAATCAACAAAGATTCAGCATGAAAATAACAGCACATAGATCTGACCTTTCCATTAATGATGAGCCAGCAATCCTTGTTGCTATTATGCTTTGAAACCTCCTCAAACACATGCACTTTCTGCTGTGTCGCCATTTTCTCCCAATTTTTCCTGCTCAAGAACTGAAATTTCAACAACAAAATCAACAGTAATTCCACAAACCCAGAACAATCCAATTATAAAATCGACTATTGATTTTAAAAGATCGAAACTTTATTACAAAATCATACAAAAAAAGTAGACTTGTTTGAGAGGCTTGAGATGGGAAAGTGAACAGTTAGTCTGGAATTTTGTATTCTGTTTTATCACATTTTCTTCCATTGCTGCTACCGAGCACCATTTCTAGTTTGGTGATTGGTTGGACGATTTTACCCCTTGAGTTTCTGATAAGGGTTTATATTCAATGGGTGTTTGTGTAATTTTCGTTTTGTTTGATTGTGGTGGGCACTACTGTCCATTGATTTTCATTTTGCTCATTTTGTTCTCCGATTATTTTCAACTCTGACTCCCTGATAACATTAGTTGGATTAGTAGTCTGAAGAATATACTTATAAAAATTAAAAAAAAAGTCTGAAGAATATTATTAAAAAAAAAAAGAAAAAAAAGTCCGAAGAATAAGGTGTCATAGAATTATGTCACAATTAATTCTTAACAACCGTTTTTACCAACTTTTAGGTCCATTTCTATTACTATGCCATTGGAAGATTGATCACGGGGTACGTCGATCATATTCATATTCAATACAAAGTATTCAGTAGGAAGACTCGTTTAACAAGACTTTAAGAACAAAGTATACGTGAAGATAGTCGAAAGTCTACCTTTGATGTCATAGATAAAAAATGAAATTCGTGCCCATAGTCAATAGACAATAAGAGGAAATTAACTGATTGGTCATATATTGAGTCATGATCAGCAAGACGTAACCAAATGTAACATAGTTTTGCTATGCCAAACATCCTGAAAGCCCTATGATAGAAGAGTAGGTCGCCATCACTGAAAAACACATCGAAGTACAAGAAGATTGAGGACCAGAACCTTCCAGATATTCACATAGTGAAGATTCTATGTCTTGACTTTGCAACATCGATCACTTGAGGCAAATGCAATTGTCGATGGCCATGTCGAACCTGATTTTTAACATCTGATTTGCTGGACACGACCTGGCTCTATCCATAACGACAATAAGTAAATAACTGTGTCGTTATTGTTGTTTTCCGTTGAACATGAGGCACACATAACTTGATTGTCATCAAATCATCGTACACGTCTTACATTATGATCATGGAAATATGGGAGTTCCAAAGCATGGATAATGGACCATACATTTGATGACATCATCACTTTATTTGAGAGAATTCTCAACATCTGTAACAAACCTACACCTAACGTCCTTGTTGATCATCCTCTCACAAGCTTCATTTACATACCGCATAGTAATAACTTCGACGATTGGATATATTCCGTTTTCAGCACAGTAGTCTATCATCTCTTCTGTCATTCGTCTTCCAGCAACTGCGCTCCCCGTGATGGTGTTCAACCCTGCTTACGCGTACAAACAATCAGAAGGTTGTAACAAGGAATCAAAACAATCAGTAGATGAGTTCAGCGACGAGAGAAGAACAAAAGGCTTCACCTAGGATGATGTTGATAGGAGAGAATTGCATTGACCTTGGTGCACCTACAATGACAATGATGCCCGTCGGTTTCAGAAGAACGAGATATGGATCCAATGGATGATCCTGGGATGCAGTGTTGACTATGAAGTCTAGTGATCTCGCGATGTCCTTTAAGTACTCGAAACGTAGCAAAGAAATGTCAATATCCTAGAACTCTGGAAGTATAAACAAAATGCTCTATGATATAACGCGAGAACTCAAAATTTTTATGACTAGGCAAACCTTCATCTGTTGTTCATCGGACGACAGGACAAATCTGTCAGCTCCGAGTAAGGATAATGCTTCATCTTTCTTTGATGTGCTCGTGCTGAGAACAGTCACATTCATGCCAAAAGCCTTGCCAAACTTCACTGCCATGTGACCGAGACCACCAAGTCCGATCACCCCTAAATTTTTTCCTGGCTGGTTCATCTTGTGGCGTATCATCGGCTCATAAACCGTTAGGCCAGCACAAAGCAAAGGTGCTGCTAGTTCCAGGGGATGATATTCCGGTATCCTGAAACAATACCTATGCATTCACCATACTGAAACAACATTAGCTATAAGCAAGCACGGTGAACTCCACAGCTATAATCAACATAACAAGACGGTTGCAGAGGCAAGGTGCAAACCCCTGGTGGACGACGATGAAGTTAGAGAAACCGCCTTTCGTAACTGTACCATCAACATCAACAGAATTGAAAGTGATTACCGATCCATTTGAGCAATAAAACTCGCAACCATTCACGACAGGAGTTCACATAGAATCCAACTCCAACATGATCACCAACCTTAAAGCGATCAACTTGGGCACCAACCTCTTGTACAGTCCCTACAATCTCATGCCTTGAGCACATAACAGTATGTCAGTACCTATGTCAGAATACAACGACAACAAATCAAGTTTTTATCCCATCAAGTGGGGTCGGCCACATGAATCCGACGGCGTCATTCCAATCTGTCATGTACATCATCTTCTGTAAGATTATGATAGACCATATCATATTTCAAGGTTTCTCTCATTATCTTTTTAGGTCTCTCTCGTCCTCTCTTGACATATGCTACCTATGTTAGAATAATCACACAAAATTTTCATTGTACAAAGTCAAAGCAGCACAATCAGTATAATAAACATCGTGACATACCCGGGAACTATAGGGTAAATGGCGTCTCCAAATTCGTTCCTCGACCAAAGCACATCACCGTTGCATAACCCGCAATGCGTGATCTTAATAGAGACATCGTCATGTCCAACAGGCCTATCACTGCAAACATTATCAAAACCATATGCTTCCTTCTCTTGGAGAGTACTTATACGGAAAGTATAGTCTCTACTGAATCAGTCGTATGAATCAGGCCGATTAATCATTTCGGTTCATCATCAATTGTGATTAATCAATGATGCCAGAAGTAACAATCCGGGTAATCCCATCATTGAGAAGGTCAGAGACCAAACGGTGACGGAAACACGATAACTATCGTACCTACGGTGGAACTTGTAAGGAGAAAGTAGTCCAGCAGAGTCTCTGGCAGCCCATGCCAAGCAGTTCGCTTCACCTACAGCCTCCTCAGAAGCCATTGTTGGAAGGAAATTTCAGGCTGCAGTGACAAGAAGTCAGTGAGGGGAAAATAACAATTACTAGTACTGAAGGAGGAAAGCGAGGCCAAATGAACGAGGACCCAGCCACAAGCTCCACTGGTTAGAAACGCAGTCGAATTGTCAATGATTATATAAAGAATACTGAAGGTGATACAGTCAGTCAGTTACTCAACTATAATAAATCAAGCCTTTATCTCATCAAGTGTGGTCGGCTATATGAATACGACGGCATCATTCCAATCTGTTATGTACATTATCTTCTGTAAGATTATGATAGACCATATCATACTTGAAGGTTTCTCTCATGGTCTTTTTAGGTCTCCCTCGTCCTCTCTTGACATGTGTTAACTCCCAAACTTCACATCTCCTAACAGAAGTTACGATTGACCTGCGTTTCATATGACCATAACATCTTGGTCATGACTCCCTTATCTTATCTTCTACTGGAACCACATTCGTTTTCTGTCTGATAACTTCATTTCGTATCTTATCTATTCTTGTATGTCCACACATCCATCTTAACATTTTCATCTCGTTTATACTCATGTTCTGTACATACTGCCACTTAATTACTCACCATTCTGACCCATACAACATCGCTGGTCGAATAGCTGACTTATAAAACTTTCCTTTTAACTTGGCAGGTATTTTAGGATCACATAGCATCCCTGAACACCCTTCCATTTCACCCAACCTGTTTCAATCCTATGATCAATATCTGCATCAATTCCTCAATTTTTATGTAATATCAAACCTAAATATTTGAAATAATCCGTTTTAGGGAGAGACTCTATTCCCAACAATACATTCTCACTATTTGTTTGACGACTCTCATTAAAGACACATTCCATATATTCTGTCTTGGTTCTACTGATCCTTAACCCCTTACTTTCCAACGCCTCCCTCCAAGTCTCAAATTTTTCATTCATCCCTTCTTTCGTATCGTCCACTACAGCAATATAATTAACAAAAAGTAAACAGCATGGTACTTCATCTTGTATATGACTAATGAGATCATCCATTACTAAGGCAAAAAAGTATAGGCTTAAAACTGATCCTTGATAAAAACCCACTTTAATAGAAAAGGTAATCGTTTCACCAACATGGGTTCGCACACATGTAACAGCTTCTTCATACATGTCTTTCACAATCTCCCTTCTTTTCTAAAGTTTTCCAAATCACTTCTCTTGGAACAGAATAATACGCCTTTTTCAGGTCGACAAAAACCATATGTAAATTTTTCTTCTTTATCCTAAAACGTTCTATTACACATTGCAAAAGGTAAATAACTTTCATGGTTGACCTACCAGGCATGAAATCAAACTGATTCTTAGTTACTCATGTACCTTTTCTTAACATTTTCTCTATCACTTTCTCCCATAACTTCATGTTGTGACTTATAAGTTTGATTTCTATGTAATTGGAACAGTTTTGAACATCTTCTTTATTTTCGTATATAGGAATCAAAGTACTCCTTCTCCACCCATCAGGCATCTTCTTATCTATCAAAATTCTATTGAAGAGTTTTGTCAACCAATTAACTCGTTCTATCCCAAGGCATTTCCAAGTTTCGATCGGGATTTCATCTGGACCCATACACTTTCTTGAGCTCATCCGTTTTAAAGTCTCCTTAACTTCCTCTGTCCTAATGCGGCAAAAGTAACATCTGTTCATCATCACATCTACATTCCCACTTGTTTTATTCAGAGGCACTTCTCTTGTGCCATTAAAGAGTTTGTCAAAATACTTTCTCCATCTTTCCTTAATGTTCTCATCAGCCGTAGGAATATGCTCGACATCGTCCTTAACACACTTTACCTGACCTAAATCCTTAATTCTTCTGTCTCCTGATCTAGCTAACTTAAAGACTTCTTTTTCCCCCTCTTTTGTGTTCAGTCTTTCATACAATTTCTCATATGATTTATTCTTCACATTACTCACAGCATATTTAGCTTCTTTTTTTACGCGCCCACACTTTTACAAATTTTCATCACTATGATAATTAAATAGGGTCTTGTAACATTCTTTCTTATACTTTATCTTATCTTGAATCTCTTTACTCCAGCACCACCCTTCTTTATCCACGGTGGTTGGTCCTTAAATTGTCCTAATGTCTCCTTCGCTACACGTCGGATGCAATCTGTCATTGCATCCCACATCTCACATGCACTCCCGTCAAATATCTATGAACCTTCTCTCAACAACCTCTCTCTGAAAAACTTTTGGTCATCTCCTTTTAAGTTCCATCATTTTATCCTTATGAGATTACATTTTGTTTTCTCCTTCTTTTCTATTTGAGATAGATATACATCTATAATTAATAAACGGTGCTGAGTGGTCAAACATTCCCCTGGGATAACCTTACAGTCCTTGCAATCCTTCAGGTCTCTTCGGCTCATAAGAAAGTAATCAATTTGAGACTTACATAAACCACTCTTAAAGGTCATCAAATACTCTTCTCGCTTTTTAAAGAAGGTATTCGCAACCATAAAGTCATATGTCATAACAAAATCCAATATACTTCTCCCTTTTATATTTCTCTTATCAAAACCAAATCCTCCATGAATCTTTGAGTAACCATCCTTCTCCTCACCGACATGTCCATTTATATCCCCACCAATAAAGATTTTTTTCCTCTCAGGGATCGACTGCACTACTTCATCCATGTCTTCCCAAAATTGAACCTTAACATCTTCTCCAAGACCTACTTGCGGGGCATAACCACTTACCACATTAATCACTTCCTTCCAATCAACACCTTAATAGAAATCACCCTATCTCTCCAACGCTTGATACTAACCACATTTTCTACCAACTCTTTACGCATAATTATACCAACTCCATTCCTACTCCGACTTTGAGCACAATAGCATAACTTGAACCCCGTATTTTAAATAAGCTTAGCGTTATTTCCGGTCCATTTCGTCTCTTGTGAACAAACGATATGAATCCCTCTTTTAACCATTGTGTCTACTTTTTTTAAAAATTTTTCATTCAAGGTCGCAATGTTCCAACTACCTAAACGAACTCTATTTTTTTGAACTAACTTTTTTAACCGCATCCGTCCGTGATGCTGGAACACTTACTCATTTTTCACAACACCCGGGCGTCGATGTAGTGGCATTTGCTCATTTTTCGAAGCACTCAGGCTGTGCAACGCATCGCTGCTGCAGTAAGTCCCAAGAAAATTTTCACAAGTCGTCATATTAATATTGAGAGATCCAACGAGACTTTTTACGTGTTGGTTGTCGCTACCTAACACACAATCCTCACCATTTTATCCGGACTTGGGACTGGTTAGAAACGGAATAAAAATCCCCACCCTAGGTAGGTTTAAGATTTACCTAATAACTAATAGAATAAAATTAAGAAGCTTATGTACCAAGACCTTGTTAGTAGGTTAGTATAGTAAAACATAATCGAAACTTGAATTAGAATGAAATGCAAACCAGAACAGTATCGTCGAGGCAAGTAATGTCCCTCTGTACGCAAGACTTTATCGTCCCGTTACTGATGCTTACGATTCTTTGGCGACAATCTCCCAGGATACAACGACGACTCCTTTTGTGGAATAGCACCACTACGCAGAAGACCAGCGTACCAACGAATGCTTCAAACTATTAATCATTTAACTACAATGGTATCTATATTATACGAAAATTATATTTTTTTAATGAGTTGATATTTATAATTTTTTTGAATTCTCTCATATCGTGCAGTGCACAGGTTATTAATTTATTGTATATATCTATTAAAATATTCAGATGACAAATCATCTGGATGACAAACGGTCAGACAAATGATATGACACGACAGGGTATTTGTGTTATTTTTTTTAAAAGACAATCAGACAATTCTATACAATTTAAATTAAAAGAATATTTATCAAATTAATTATAAGTCTTTGATTATGAGTTGAACGGTCGAGATTAAATGTGAAGAATTTTTAAATATCCTCTCCTCACAAAAAAAAAAAAAAAAAGATCTTACCAACTCATGTATAATTTTTTATGAGATGCATATAATCATTCGTTATAATAAAACTAAAAGATTTTTTATACAATCATTAATGAAAAAAATTAACAATTATATCTAATATAGATTATTCATCCAACCACAATGATTACTATATTATATGCAAACTATTTTTTTTTATAACTCTAAGTACTCAAAAAAATTGGTAAAATTTAGTTTCACGATAATTAATGTGAATAGTAAATTATCGTACGTTATAATTTATTTTACCGGCTTATAAGGCTTGTTTGACGTTATAATGGAGGAAGAATACAAAATATTAATGAAATGCGACCCTAGTATGCATATATGAAAAAATACGATTTTAATATAAAAATACTGTATTTATACAAAAATGGCCTAAACCTAATTTTGGTACTTATTTTTCTTTATATTCCACCTAGCTTAAAATAATTTTTTATTAAAAACCCACTAAATAACTACTAACTCTTTACTTAAATTATTTTAGTCAACTTAATTCTTTATATATACATGTCATTTTCTTTCTTTAAATCTTTTATAAAAACACAATTAAACACAATTATCATATCAGATTATAGTTAGAAGGAGACATTTTCTTCCTCCAAATTTTTTGTAAAAACACAATTAAACACCATTATCATATCATATTATAGTTTGACAAAAGAAGAGGGGAAGGAGACGTTTAAGGATAGAAGAAAAAGCTTGATGGAAAGACGAATACGACGAGAATCCGTTACCACCATTGAGAGAAAACAATCCTCTTGATTAGAAATTTTATGAAAAAATTATATACTCCTTGACAAATTTTGATATTAACATATGTTTTATTTTCACATGTTTAGTTTTTAAATAAGTTAACAAAAACATGATTTAAAGTTTGAATCTTAAGATATAAATCAAAACATACGGATATGTCAACCTATTAACAAAACACAAATAGAAAATTCCAAGGATCTAAGGATCTAAATCTAAGGATCTAGATCAACCTATAAATACATCACCATCTGCGTCCCAACAAGTAGAAAATTCTCGGAGAAAACAGCATGTATAAAGAAAAGACACAGTGGATAAAGCTACTGTGCTAACTATGATCAGAAGATTGGGCAACCATCAACTACGACCCCTTTGGCCGTAGGGCAAGCAGCCAGAGGACATCCCTCGCCATTGTTTCCCCACCAAGTAATGCCGATATTTGATACATACTGAAGGCAGAAGAACAAAAGGATCGTGAGGAAGGCATTGCCAGCATCAAGACCACCTGAGAGGACATAATTGTACTTAGCCCACCAATCCTGCCGATACCTGAACAGCACGTATCCTGAAAGGAATGCCACGATGAGCCAGCTCGAGAAGTTGACAGCACTAGCCGGAGGCATCATCCCGGTTGCACTTAGCAGGACAGGAAAATGGATATAGGTGATCCACTTGTGCCTAGGGAATGCCTTATGGGCAAGCCAGACCAGCAAAGGCAGAATGGCTCCAGCCACGAAGAACATATTCACTTGTTTATATTCCCCGAGATTCCCGAAGATTCTCCTTGGTCCCACAAGCCCCCAGATGACGGAAGCATCGAAGAAGACCACATCCATGGGGCACGTCCACTGGCTGCCTGGTGGGAGTGCTTCCTTGTCACAGAGATGTGGGATGGAACCCATCAGCCACCATGCAATTCCTGTGTATACAGCCACCGATACAATAGCACCAACCAGCTGCAAAAAAAAGACCAGTTCAGAATGTATACTTCCTGAGGATACGTCACAAAGACTTGCAAATACCAAACACCAAAAAATTTTGAGATCAAAGTGACTTCAGTTTTTCAGGAAAACTTCAAACTCAAGCAGCTGTGGAGTGCTTCAGATGGCTCTCTTATAATGACTCAAAAGAACGCTTTACTGGTATGAAGCAGTAAATTTAGCAAGTTACAGTGTTTCGCCAGTTTAAGCTTGTACATTATTTTATACATCATAATAGGGAAAGATGTGAGGTTGTTTAGAGAAAGAATGGAAGAGCGAAGACAAAATACCTGTGCCATGAACATTGCTCTAGGCGGGATCTTCATGTAATGACCAAGCTTGAAGTCGCTTACAAGGTTTAAAGCCTGAGCCATACTGATATACCCATAGACTTTGAAGCACATATTTGCAACTGGTCTTCCTGGGTATAAATACCCTATGATGTACTCTGTGATGACATTCAAACCCGGTCCCTGCTCAATGGAAAAAGGGGAAAAAAAACACAAAATGATTGAGATTCGAGTTTATGCATTCATATTGACAAAGGCAATATGACATACACAACCAAATTGTGTAAGTTCGATGCATATCATCGCATATCTAATTGTATAAATATCGCAAAGTTCTCCGTCTCACCTGGTTGGTGGTGGCATTAATGATACCTAATGGCAGGGTGAAGAAGAGGGCGATACCACAAGCAAGCAAGACACCCCACCATGGCAACTGAAGTGCGTCTTTGTAGTGTTCGACAGCAAAAAGTATCAGTGAAATATTGAGGACAAAGAGCAGATAGAACCACCATGAAGGAACTTGCTTATATACTTTCATGAGCCTTGAATGCACATCTCTCTTTATCGTTCCTGTCATGATCCCTTTCGATTGATTCCAAATTTCTCTGCATTTGACAGCGAAACCCGTGAAATCGACCAGTAGTTTGCATCCGGGAAATTATTTTCAATCAGTAAATAGATGCTTAGAAGATTAAGAAAAAAACATGAACAAATATGTCACATTATTTGAAGTTACTACTAGAATTTACTTGAGACAGAGCTTACCTCCCGTGAAAGAGACCAACATGGACAACTGTAGCTGAGAGTGCGGCAAAGGTCAGACCGTAAGTCATAGCAAAGAAGGTGCTCATATGTATAGGTCCAATAGTAGTATAAGCTTGCTGATCCAATTGGAATTTGGAATTGACGATGTCATCTATGTGATATCTAGTCCCATTTGTCATGTAAAGGGAATTTGAATATATGGGGAAGGTCTTCGCGTGGTATATATTGAACCAATAAGACAGAGGCACAACAACATACACAAAGAAGATGTATCCTGCAGCAACATTGGCAGTGGCAAACCAGGGACTAACAAGAGGACTTCCGAGGTAGGATGAAATTGTCGACCAATCTAAAGCAAATGCACCTAGGCCAAGACCCTGCTGGCCAGAACCAATCTGTTGCATTGTCACGGACTTTGGTGCGGTCCAGCAGAGCCAAGAAATGCTCATCAACGTCGAGAAAAGATAATTTGGCAAAATCTCATAAGCAAAGACGGTAACTAAGACAAGGAGGAAGAATTGGATTCGACTTAATCTGAGTTTCGATCGCTTCTCCTTCTCATGTAGCACCCTGCAGTAACAATAAAACATATATGCTTAAAAAGATCTTGGTTTAAGCTGGCCATGATGGTGATGAGGAGCACACCTAAACAGCGAGACCTGAACCATATTCCCCGGCCACCACATTCCAGCAGGCTCCACAAGAAATTTCCGGAACATACCAGCCCAGCTGAATCCCAACAACTAAAGACAAGAAGCAAGATTAGTAAACATACTAGTTTATGCACTCGTGGAGTTTATAGGATCCAAAAAAATTATTACTGACTCAATTAAAAACAAAACCAACAGATGATTCATTTTCTAAAAATAAATAGCAAAGTCTAAAAGATCCAAGAAAGCTACAACCCCTCACACTTTCGTTTAGTATATAGTATATATATGCTTTTAATGATCCCGAGCAAGCGTACGCTAGCAGCGTGTTTGGAGCCAATCTACATCGATGCATACATGTGGCATATCGACGGTGCGATTTGAAAATTTTGATGGTCATTATTTCAACGGATCTATTCCAGATATGTTAATATTTTTTTTTTCAGGTGTAGAATCTTTTCAATTCTAAGGGGAAATTCTTAAATTTGAAAATTTCTTTATTCGGTAAACATTACATGAGTGATATAGAGGAAAGGAAATTTTGAATTTCGAAAATTCTCCATCTGTTATAAATTTCAGTGTAAGCAGGGAAAGCTTGTTTTAATCAAGTCGTTGATCCCTGGTATGGACAACCCTCACTCACACACACATATAGGGAATGGTGGGGCTGTAGCAACTGCACCGTATACGCCATCACCAAATTCAAACATAACAGTCAATTTTTTAAAATTTAAATTTTAAAATTTTAAAAATAATTGGATTTATAAAAAGTTGTGAGTGGGCTGCAGCCTCCTATTCAAATATATATATATGATAAAGCATTTATATGGTTAGCTACACAATTCCTTGTGTGAGGCTAGACCAATAGATTTGAGAATCAATAGATGAGATTAAAAATCAATTTCTCTCCCTTCAATTAATACATAAATGGTTTTTCAATCTCAATCATTCATCTGAAGTTTCAATAGTCTAGTCACATACATGACTAGCTATACAAACGCTTTATATATATAGGAGACAAAAGGGCTGTAATTACCGTAGCGACGTTGGCTGTAGTCCCTCTCTAAATCTTTTCAAAATTAGGATTCTTTTAAAAAGATTTAAATTTAAAATTTAAAATTATGATAATTATTTGTCTTAACTGTGAGAGCTGTAATCTTTTTTTGGCTGCAATAACCGCAGCCACCACAACCCTATATATATAGGTGAGTGATAACGAGCAAGCATTGGTTATTTATGCATAAGTAGCCAACTTACATCAAGTCGTCCATGGACGGCTCTTATTTAGTCAAAATTTCTGCCATCTGCCTAGCGGACTGGAGTTTAAAAAATAATCGGACAACATTTAAAAATGAAATTAACAAAATGTCAATAATAAAAAAGATAGTGTCCATTTAGGGAAAAAACAGACGCCCGTTCATCAAAAAGACGGATTACAGACGAATAAATTCCATCAGAAAGACACGTCTCCTATCTAGTTCTAAGAAATTCGAACAGTCCATATTCAAACAAACAATAAATGTCACAGGGATTTTCCATTCCTAACAATGTTGGATACAACATATTTACTAAAACAAAAATGGCGTGCGCTTGTCCGCTTAAAAAATAGCCGGCTTATATTTATCCAGACATGCATAGTCCCTCATCCCTTTCCACCAACCGAACAAACAAGTATTCAATGTCCATTATTCCTCTAACGAGGATGAATCATCATTATCACTCGATATTCGTTGTTAACGGATGAGATAGAGGAGGCTTTCGAGTGGGTTTTCCAAACATGATTAGAAGCAATGAAATACAGATCTTCAAGGACGATTATCACACACTAAGTTAAGTGTGACAAGTATGATCCAACGGTATGATTTTTAAGTTAGATGAATTATTAAAATTTTATTTATTGGCTTTTATTTTTTCCATTCAAATCTTTAAAAATCATCAATTTTAAATCCACATCGTTGGATCATGTTTGTCACACCTAAGTTTGTGTGTGGCAATTGGTAGGTCACACGTCCGTTTTTTCCTATAAATATATATACTCGACACATAGAAGCACTAATCTCAAAAGCAAACTTGGTAATGTCGTTTGAGGCCAAGTAGAAGAATCAACTCGTTCTCTAACATGGCACATTATAAACAGACATTTTTGGATCCTTTATCCACTTTACTACAATCCTGTTTGGTATGACTTTTGATTCTAGATTTCTGTTTTGTATTCTTTGGCTAATGAATCGAGTTGTTGGTATGACTTTCTGTTTTCTAAAACGAAGTATCAGAACAAGAAGACTAAAATCCAGAAAAATTGGATTTCATTTCATGATTCCTAACTTTTTTGGACATAATATTTAAGATTGACTTTTCTAATAATCTTTTTATTTGATGTGATTATTTTGATTTTGAATTTTAGTTTTCTGATTTTGTTACTCATTCTGGATTTTATAATTTTTAGCAGTCATACCTAACAGCTCCGTACCTTTGCTAGACATTCTCCTTGATCTTAAACAAACAATAAATGAGAAGAAAAGGTACAAAAACAAGCATCTAGGATTCATCTCCTTCGTCAGGTCAAAACTACTCTCAAACTCCATTGGATAACGATCCCAAAATTTGAAGCAAGCTATCGTAGGCACGCTTCAGATTTGAAATTAAATTGCACTCATTCATATTCTAAATTAATCTAAACTAATGTAGAAATGGAAGGATTAATCCCACAGAGAAGACTGATTGAATACAGTTGTAATGATCACGACGATTTCTTACTAATTTTAAGAGAAATAAACTGTTTATTTTCCGG
>JAOVYX010020460.1:0-17004 GCA_035668315.1 Drosera spatulata | reverse complement strand
ATTTTTTATATAATATTTAAAATCTTTTATATATTTTAATATATATATATATATATATATATATATCAAACATTTAAAATAAATATATATTTAAAATTTACACATTAATATTTAAAAAATAAGATTAATATTAAAAATAAAAAAAAATATTTCATAAAAATATTGAAATATATCAGATTATAATATATTTCATTTTGTTCAATTTTTTTGGATTTCAATTTTATCAACTTTTTAAATATCTATTGCTTACGTCGTGAAATAGCTATTGTTTATGTTGGGAATCACTTTTTTCTACATCCTTATTATCCTATATCTCCAATCCCGAGATGATAGTAGAAGAACGAATCCAATAGAGCTCGAGAATGAGCCGATAGTTATACAGTTCATCTTCAACTGTGGAATGAAGTGATGAACATCAATCCATGTGGTAGACAATATTTTGGAGGAACGATTGAACAGGATAAAATTTGTATGTGTTTAAGTATTATTATATGTATTTATTTATAATGTAATGAATTGTTTTATATTCAATATTGATCTTATTTTGTAGATATTGATGTGTAGAGTTCAAATATATATTTATTTTAATATTTAATATATATATATATATATATTAAAAATTATAAACAATATTAAATATTATAGAAGAAAGGACAAATTAAAAAATTAAAAAAATAAAAATAAATGAGGCCAGCGAAATTCATTATCCGACCGAAATTTTGCTAATCTTTTTTCTTGTTAAATGGCCCTTAATTGTATGATTGAATGACAGCGACAGCAACATTGACCTCTTCTTTTGGTTGCCAATTTTGCAGTCCCCTTTGAAATAGTCAAAATGCACTGAATCAGTTGCGTTGAATACTTCATAATAGTATGTTGAAATACAAGATGATGAAATATCTTGTAGTGGGAAACTACTAACTAGTCAGTGGTTGAAGAAAACAGTACAAAATATGAACCCAAAACAAAATCCCATATATGATTTTACATTCTGAAAATATTGGCATATGAATCATGAGATGATGATACAACTGTGTTGAAGTCGTCTGTTTTGAGTTGTTGGTACTGATTTCTGTTACTGGGTGATTGTCAGTTTTGCTGGATATGATGGCTCTAAGAATTGAGCTGTTGGTTTTAGTTTTTTGGGTTAGAATCACGATCTCTTCAGCTTACACCAATGATCAAGATCGTAAGTTTATTGCTATCTTGTATGATTTTGATGTTTTTCTTCGTTTACGTTGATGGAGTATATATGTGACTGATCGGATAAGCTCGATGGCTTTATCATCTTGGTTTTTTCTGTTGATGTTCATTGACTTATGAGTCGAGATGCTGCTCTACTTTCGAGTGGATTGATCATGCTCTATGCCTTCGCCATAGGAATAAAAAAAGCATAGAATTTTTACTTCAACTTATGACGAAACTTGGAATCCAAAGATCTTAGATATGATCTTGTATCTTCCGCTTTCTCTCGTTCATCTCATTTCTCGGTCAGGTTACATGAAATAGCTAGGTGATAGTAGCAGAGAGACTTGATTTGTATTAGGAGGCATTACAAAATCTCTCTCTCTCTCTCTCTCATTATAAAACTCTACTGTTTACGATGCAGTTGCTGCTCTGTTTGCTCTGACAAAAGATTGGGGGAACCAGCCTTCCACTTGGAGTGGTTCGGATCCTTGTAGCAGTTGGGATGGAATTAGCTGTACTAATGGTCGCATAACATCCATGTAAACTTCGAGGAGTCTCGCCCACGGAAAAGTTTTTAGTGACTGGTTGTAGTAATACTCTTGTGCCACATGATACCATACCAAGTTCATGATTTTGCCCAATTTCAGTGCGATGTATGGAGATGGTTTTGTTTTTGGTGGCATTGTTCGCTAGCATTGTATATTCTTTTAATGGCTCATGCAATGTGCCTTCCAGATCATAATCTTCTATTTTCTTCGCATTTCAGAATCCTATCCAGCTTTGGAGTGACAGGTCAGCTCACTGGAGACCTCGCATCATTGTCCGAGTTAACAACTCTGTATGTGCTCGAGTTCCACCTTTTTTTATTAGCAATAGTTGTGTTTTATTTCAGAAGTTCTGAGAACCCTTGTAACTTCGGCTCCAATATGGAGAGTTGATATTATGATGACTATTAGGGATAGCTGGATGAGCAACCCGACTTTTGTTCTATCTTGCGAGAACGGTAAGAAACTAGCGAAGAGGCTTGGGGCTAGGCGAACTGTACGATCTCAAATTTCATTCCTTTTGTAGCAGGAAATAATGATGATTGACTATCAACTGATATTCTTCCATAAGAAATAATGGGTTGGGTGTTACTAATGCAATACATATTGCTTAATGCGGCAAGCTTTCTCTAGTTGTTTCATTTGTTTGATTATGTATTCATGCAGGGACTTATCATATAACACTGGGCTTACAGGAAAACTTCCTACAAATATTGGGCAATTAGGAAAGCTGCAGAAGTTGTAAGAAGACTCTGTTTTTCTTATACCATGATGTTTTTATCAATTGGGCTTTTTTAATTCTTTTTTATCGCCTATTCTTGATTCTTCTGCAGAACTCTTGTTGGTTGTGGCTTCTCTGGCCAGATTCCTGATTCAATTGGATCCCTATCGCAACTCTCTTATCTGTAAGAAGCATAGTTTCTAGCTCTTCATCCTTGGTTTATCATTCTTTTGTTACCATAACGTTTATTGTAAATTTGTCCCTTTCAAATGAACTAACTTGTGCCTTAAAAAAAAAAAAACAAAACAAAACAAAACAAAAGGAAAAAAAAAACTAAAGAAAAAAAAAACTAACTTGTAAATGCTGATATCTATTTTTCAAGTTTTCTTGCTGGCGCTTTTATCATAAATGTATAAGTTGTTGGCCTCCTAGAACTTCATAACTGATTTTTTCTGTTTGGGCTACGCAGGTCCTTAAATTCAAATGGCTTCACTGGGAACATACCACCTTCCATTGGTAGCTTGACGAAGCTTTACTGGCTGGATATGTCGAACAACCAATTTTCTGGAAGTATACCTGTATCCAATGCCACTAGTCTTGGGCTAGATATGCTAGTTAATACGAAACACTTGTAAGAGAATAAGTACTGGTTGTGGGACTGATACTCATACCTCTATTTTGTATTTCACTAATGTGTTTTTATTATTTATGGTTTATGTCAGTCACTTTGGAGAAAATAAGCTTTCTGGTACCATTCCACCTACGCTGTTCAGCTCCCAAATGACTTTGATACATGTGTAAGTTTCTGGTTCAGCTTTTCTCGATTGTCCTAACCTTAGTAAGTTCTGTTGGTGCACAACATCAGCTTCTGAGCTTTTCACATTTAAGGCTTGATGTTAGAGATTTCACCTTTGATGACTAAAATGATCATAAATAGGACCATATAATCATGAATAGGGAAGGGAAAGGGTAGCTCAGAATTCAGATGAGTAGAACATTATGGCTTGCTTTAAGCTTACTGATCTGAAGGAGGTCAATATTTTTCTCCTAAATGTCCTCGTTGATTTGTATGTGTGAACATGTCTTTCTCCTTTGCTGTAATTCCTATCAAATGCATACTTCTGAATTGCATTAAAAGACATCTCCATATTGCCTGTAGCAACGTCCATGGCTCTCAGAAACTTAAGAGCTTAGTAAGGTTATACTCCCTCCGCCCCAATTTGCATGCACCGGTTTGACTTTTTGTACTATTGAACACTTAATTTGAGGAGCTTCGTTTTTTGTCTTAATGATGCATGAAAATTCTGCCACTAACATAGCATTAAAATACACAATTTAAACTATCAATCGTGTTTTACGATAATTTTACGAAAAATGATGTTTGACTGTTCCACAACGCGAGTCAAAATTCGCATTAGCAAGTGTGCATGATCAAACGTTGCATCTATATTGGAACAGAGAGAGTATAACTTCGAGCATTGACGTGCCCGTAGCAAGTCATGTAAAGTTAAATCCTGACTGCATCACACATAGCAGAATTGTTATAAATATGTAGTAGTGAAAAGTCGAGTCGATCCCACAAGGAACGGACACAATAAGCTTTGATTTTGTGTTAATCACTTAAGATGTAATTTAATGTGGAAAGAAATAAGGGGTTTGTGATTTAATATGAAATACTGACAACTAAAAATTACAACGATAATGTGAATAGATGGGACTAACTTTAACCAGTTGGAACAAGATGTATAACAATGTATTTTCATTCATTCTTTGGATTTCATCATTGATGTTTATTTTCTTTTCCTGGATTCTTTTTGACGTACATTGTATTTAAGTAAACTATATGTTATATCTAAAATATGATAGGCAGATGAGAATAAACTATCAACTAACAATAATCAACCCAGGCAAGATGAGAATATATCCAAACTAACTAATGTTGCATTATATCATAACTCAATATACCATAAACATTGAATAAAAGAGAATAATTCATTGTTTACGAATCATGACATGAATATTTTAGGTTATACAGAAGAGAATAATATATATATAACCTACAATTTGTTGCTATATATTATCAAAAGAGAATGATAACTACAAAGATTGATATTTCTATGTCCTAGATTGGCCAAAATTATATCATATCATATCAATATTAAGATAGAATCAATTCATTCATGATCAAATCAATGTAGATCATAAGGAAAATATGAAAAACATTCTCAATCTTAGAAATCCCAAGGAATTAACATCAATACATTATCACACAAAAAATTTATGCTACGATCATGATAGAAAACAAAACAATACGAAAAAACAATCCAAGATCCATTACAAAATTGGATAGAAAGTTTGAAAACATTGACAATAAACCAAAAACTCAGATGAGAATAGAGTTCTGATGAACATCCCAATGATCGTTATTCAATTTCGATGTTGTTGATGGTTGTGGATCGATCGTCTACATCTCTGATCTTTTTCTAGGGTTTGAAAGTGTGTTCCTCTTCGTTGTCCTCTCCCCGTTCTCTGTAGTCCGAACTCCTTTTTTGATGTGGAAGTCGTGGTATTTATAGGGGAGAAATATAACAAACAATCTCCTATGAATCTCTGATTTAAAATAACAAAGATATGCAGTATAAAGGTCGAGACACGGCCATGCTTGGGCTGACACGGCCTAAACTGGGCCGTGTTTCGAGCAAAATTGATTTTTCTTTCAAGATGACCCACGGTCGTGTCACACCTGACACGGGTTGGATAAGCCGTGAGTCAAGAGCATAGACAAAGGGAACACGGCCGTGTTTGCATGTGCATTTCATCCTCTAGACGTGTTTGGTGACAATACACCCATAATCATCAACATTACTCCATAATCGCTTTGAACACTTCCAATCTGCTGTGCATTACATTCCAGAGTTTCAAAAACGTCTTTCAATCATCATGATTGTTAACACTACTCTTCCATCGACATTCTGCAATAAAAACAGAAGTTTCGGTAGTATCAGAATCTAAAAGTAAAACCAAACTAATACGATTAAATAAAACCATAAAAGTGAAACAAAACGTAGATTTAAGAACGTAAAATAATGTGTGTTTTGATACACATCAAGCATTGATGTCAAAACGATAGTGTCTATTGTGAGCATGAACTGGTATCAAGAAACCAAGTTAATTCATATACACGGGCATTTTCAGGCTTTTTGACAACAATCAGCTTACTGGAGGCATTCCATCCACGGTAGGACTTGTACAGTCGCTGGAGGCAGTGTGAGTATCACCTTTGACAATTCAGTTGACTTCTAAAGAAAAGCGCAGATCCCAAAATTTTTCTCTTCAGCTGCTGACATCTGCTATATCTCAGGCGCTTTGACGGGAATTCACTAAACGGGAATGTTCCCACAAACATCTCGAACATTACAAGCTTGCAAGTGCTGTAAGCTGAATATAGAACTTTACCTTGTTTTCTAGACATGTTCTTTTTTTCCTCTCATCACTCTAGCTCAGGAGCGGAAATTTGTGTTGGTGTTTTCAGGATTTTGTCGAACAATCAACTGGGTGGTCCTATTTCAGATCTTACAGGGTTGAGCTACATCTATTATGTGTAAGTTTACTCCAATCAATTCAACTTTTTCTTTTTCAAAGCATCCATTGTCACAAAGCAAACGAGGCCTCTTGATACGGTTGTAGAATCCAGTGTTAAAATCGTTATCACTATGTGGGCTGGCGTAGTTAGTGTAGTAAATGAAGGTCAATTTGACAAAGTCTGTGTAATTCTAAAGCTTGAGTAAATTCCAGTTTTGATTTCCAGCCAAAACCAGAGTTTTTGATATCCTGATTACAATGTCTGTCCGTAGAATCTAGTTACATTATGATAAGCAATTTATATTGCTAAGTTTGACTGAACCTGCCATTTAGAAGTCTAATTGAAAGCCATAGACTGCTTCTTCTCTTTGGTTCATTGTGTGTGCAGAGATCTGAGCAATAATACTTTCGATGTGTCGGATGTTCCGCCGTGGTTTTCAAGCCTGGGATCTTTGACTACACTGTATGCCTCCTACCCACACATCATTTTCCTTTTTTTTTTTTTTACTATTCTTTGTGATCTGCTTAAGTTTTGCGTCCAGGATGATGGAGAGCACAAACATTCAAGGAGAACTTCCGGTCACTCTATTCAGCTTCTCTAATCTGCAGACCGTGTGAGTGTCCCTTTGTTGCATTAGAAGTCACACTGAATCAGAACATTCAGTTCCGTGATGATTGAACCTCTATTTTTCTTGGTATGTTGAAACTGATTGCATCTCTTGAATGGACGCAGAGTCTTGAAGAACAATAGGTTAAATGGTACTTTGAGCATCAGCTCCAGTTACAGCAGCCAACTGGAGCTTGTTGATTTACGGAACAATGACATTACGGAGTTCACACCCAAAGCATACAACTTCACATTGATGTCAGCTTCAATCTTAGCTCATTTACTTTTACAACCTTCTTTATTATTACGATGCGTTATGAAACTATTTTAGCTATTGGAAACTCTACAAGATGTTGTTTCTTGCAGACTTGTAGGCAATCCATTCTGTCAGGAAACTGGGACGACCGGAAGCTACTGTACCGTTTCCCAGAAGTCTGAATCTAGTGCATCATCATATTCTACTCCTGCAAATAACTGCTTATCCCCTGACTGTTCTTCTGGTCAGGTTTCTAGCCCCAACTGTAAATGTGCATATCCATATACCGGAACTATACTCTTCAAAGCTCCTACTTTCTCAGACATCGGAAACTTCACTCGCTATGAACTTCTCGAAAAATCTCTTATGGATGCCTTCACGGGTTTATACCTTCCTGTTGATTCAGTTTCATTGAGAAATATTGCGAAGAACTCATTAGGTTACCTTAGTATTTCACTGGAGGTCTTTCCTTCTGGTGCGGTTTCCTTCAACACCGCCACTATCTCTTTATTGGGATTTCTGTTTAGTAACCAAACATACTCTCCTCCAAGTGGATTTGGTCCCTATACCTTCCTTGCGGACAAGTACACAGTCGTCGCAGGTATGTTGTTTATGTATATTAAGCGACTTTTACTTTGTTTTTTTTAACGAATTGTTCAATGGATAATCAGGTCTGGTTGTCATTTTCTCCTTTTCACTTTAGTGGTTCGATTCTGATACTCATATTCCTGTATGTTGTATCTTGCCTCACCCTCAGGACCGAAGAAATCATCTCACGTTGGAATAATTGTTGGCGTTGCGGTAGCTTGTGTAGTACTTCTCTTACTGCTACTTTTCGGATGGTGTGCATATCATCATAAGAAAAGAGCAGCTACAGCCTCGCACCTGTCCAATTCATTTGGTAATTCCTATGAGTGTTATTCAATATTGATATTTAGTCAATTGGAAAAATTCTTGTTGCCTACTCACTGCTAGGATAATCGACGCAGGCTCTTGGGGTCCAAGTGTAAGGAACAGCGATATTCCTCAACTGAAAGGGGCTAGGTGGTTCTCATTTGAGGAGATCAAGATATGCACCAACAATTTTTTAGAAGCAAACAACGTTGGTTCTGGAGGTTATGGGAAGGTTGACTTGCAATTTTTCTCTTCCTTCTCCTCTTATTTTTCTCAAATTACCTATGAATCTTTTTCTGTTTAACTTTGGGTCTTCCTGTTCTTGTTGCTCATCCTATTTATTTTGATACGTCTAATGGGATGAATGATATATGTTGCAGCTGTTGTACGTGTGTTCCTCGTATCCTTGCTCTCATGTTTTTTTGTCCTCTTATAGTCAAGAAGCTAGCTCCTACATCTGCAACTAATGAATGTGTTTGAAGATGATCTAAACCAAATATGTTCAATTCTTCCATGACAGATTCTTATGTTTAATTTCTAGTTTTGATGCCCGGATCTCACTTTGAGCTCCGTTCAGGGACTCATGATATATAAGCATGTTACCACAAAGCTTAGCATTTTTACGCCTTCATCACTATTCTGAAATTTACTGTAGCAATGATTTTAGGAGTCATAGTTATAGGGCCTATGTTATCAACAGCCTACACACTACAGAGAACTTTTCATGTGAATTAGATTTTCTGTAGCTTGATTAGGGATACAAACACGTATTTGCGTTATCTTGGCTATTGGTTTTGGCGCACTTTTGACATATGCTTTCTGTATCTGGACATTTGTGAGTTGATTATCATGTGGGTGTCGGAAAGTTAATACAGCTCTTCACACTCGGGAATCTGCTGCAGTATCAACATCATAGAAGGTTTAACAAGTGACGCTTTGTTCGCTCGTCTCTCTATTTTTTTTTTGAGCTGTACAAATGCTTTACTCCAGCAGGATTTGCACCTTGCGCGCTGTACATGAATTAAATGAGGTCATAGTTCAATCAGTATACTAGAACGTTAAACAAATGAAGCTTTGTCAGCTAGTCTGTTTATTTTCTGGGCTGTAGAAATGCACTTGATCTAGCAGGATCTGCAACTCCCGTACTTTGCGTGGAGTCAATCAATGTTGATATTTTCCGTCTTATGCTTGGTAGTGAGTTACCTCTATCTATTTAACAGGTATATAAAGCTGTCCTACCTGAAGGCCAACTAGTTGCGGTGAAAAGAGCTCAAGTGGGGTCGATGCAGGGTACTGGAGAGTTTAAAACCGAGATCGAGCTGCTGTCAAGGGTTCATCATAAAAATCTTGTGAACCTTCTTGGGTTCTGCCTTGACAAGGGTGAACAAATGCTGGTATATGAATTCCTTCCGAATGGCTCTTTGATGGACAGTCTTACAGGTATCCCTCATCTAGAAATTTTCGCGCACACAGTAGTTTTTGTGCATCTACATTTCTTCTTATCTGCAAATAGGAAAGTCCTTGGTTTTTATTTTCCAAGTATCAATAAAAATACTCGTCAATGTTGTCGAAATATTATTTGAACTTGCCTATGCTAAAATTCAGCATTTAGAGGACAAGGTTTACTGCACGCATTACAATTTAAGAAGTTTGAATCCTTAAATGAACTACGAATTGCATATGCAGGAAAGTCTGGAGTCCGACTAGATTGGGTACGAAGAATGAGGGTTGCCCTCGGCTCTGCCAGGGGCCTTGCGTACCTTCATGAGCTTGCTGACCCACCAATAATACATCGGGATATCAAATCCAACAACATCCTGCTAGATGAACGCTTAACTGCAAAAGTAGCTGACTTTGGACTCTCCAAACCCTTCGGCGACGGCGATAAAGGTTATGTAACTACCCAAGTCAAAGGAACAATGGTTAGTTTGAAATCATCCTATAGCCTTCTTTTTTCTCTGCTTTTCCTCATGCTCTTGTCGGTTCTAGACTTTACGAATCATCAGAATATTTTCTTCGAACAAGGAATAGTGTAGGATGAACCAGCTATGGTTGTACAGGGATACTTGGATCCAGAATACTACATGACTCAGCAGCTGACTGAGAAGAGTGATGTTTACAGCTTCGGCGTAGTGATGCTTGAGCTGGTTAGCGGTAGAAGGCCAATTCAGAAAGGAAAATACATAGTAAGAGAGTTTAAGTCAGTCCTCGACAAGACCAAAGATTTATATAACCTACAGGGACTTATCGACCCAGCCATAACTTCTGACACTATCACGCTGGTTGGTTTTGAGAAGTTTGTTGATTTAGCATTGAGTTGTGTCGACGAGTCTGGAGCTAAGAGGCCGACGATGGGTGAAGTGGTTAAAGGGCTAGACAGCATCATGCTGCTTGCTGGCTTGAACCCAAATGCGGATTCAGCACCCACCTCGGGAAGCTATGCTGGGTCAAGCGCAGGAAACATATATGGCGATGATTCTCTTTTCGTCTACAGTGGGAGTGTTCCATCCTCAAAGATCGAGCCCAAGTGATGACGGTTGCGATAAATGGTATGGCAATGCAGGTGTGATCTGTTGATACTGAAACAAGTTTTGAGAGCGCCTTGTATATAAAGATTATATTTCAAACCAAGAAAGAAGGATTTCATCATTTTTTGTAGGTAATGGGATTGATATTTTGTGCACGAAGAATGAAAGCAATCTCGCTTTTCCTGCAATCAAAAAGAAAATTACTTCAAACTATACAAGAATAACGGCTCGTAGCGTTCCTTTTTATTTTTCTTCTTCCTTTCTCTCTTTCGCATTAATATTATTGCAAAGGTGGAGGAGAACAGAGAGTTATACGTTGTTTCCTGCCTTCCTGGTGCCCTTGGGGTTTGGGGGGCGGGGACACAGAGCGATTATCACTGAACCAGCTCTTCTTCACACTTTCATAAGATACATTATATCATACATGTGTTTTGGGTTATGCAAGGACGCTGATATGCTTAATCTAAACAGAGGCCTGGTGTTCTTATTGTATGCCTTGTTTGTGATAGTTGTTCTTAGTGTAATCTGTCTTTTGAAGCTGTAATGGTTTATGTTGTGTAAATGTCACGTTTTTGCCGTTCGAGCAATCCAGTAGTGTGAGGAACTTATTGCCTAGGTCCTGTGTATGACACTTTCTATTTGTATATTTTTTGTCTGTAATACGATTATCAAAAAAAAGTTATATTTTATCGTAACAAATTCGATCCAGTATAACTTGCTTTCCTCTCCCCTCAAGGGTTTATCACCATACCATAAATTTCTGCTTTCAAAAAAACCAAAAACAAAAGCAAAAGCTCTCATTAACTTATCATTAAAATAAACTCATTATTAATTTAAAATTGATTTATCATAGAACCCTAAATACAAATTTCACAAGGCGCTTCTATCTTTGCTTGAGGACAACGACCACCCACCTCCAATTTTCACAAGTCAGAACCGTGCACACCAAATGGAAACGCTACCGATAGAGCGCAGCAACGGCCTTGAACATTCTCTGTTCACACGATGTTTTGACCGTTTGAGACAATAACAAAATTGGAGAATACAGTGCACGAAAAGGGTAGAAGAATCCGATAAAAGCGATGTTGAAGCATTCAAGCTTCGGTGTTCTCACGCCTTCGCCGGTTAGGTAATTATTAACTGTATTCATTTATTAGACCAAAACTAATCATTAAAATAACTGGAACGATTTAGTCCAATCTGAATTCGGAATAATATTCCTTCTAACCCGTGAAAAATGTAGGGTAGGGGTTGTTTGTTATAATTTGTTATTCCAGATTTGTGTTTTGGATTTTCTTGTTAATGATTTGAAACTGTTTGATACTATCTCCGTCCCAAAATATAACGAACGATTCGATCCGACACGTAAATTTATATATGTGTTAATTTTTAAGGGATTTGGTGAAGAAAGAGTTTTTTTTAATAATAGCGGGATGTAAGTGGCATTTGTTTTGATATTTTTTTAATGTGAAAATATTACTAAATTTGATATATTGGTTATATTTTGAGACGATCCAAATAGAAAAATGTGGTCTATAATATGGGATGGAGGGAGTATGAGTTTTTGTTTTTCAAAAGGAAGAATTAAAATAGAATATTTAGTTTAGAATAGGTGAATTTCATTTTTTTGATGTGGTCTAGAAACAATTCGGTCCATTTTTTATCTTAATACAATGTTCGTGTTTAATACATATATAAAACGAACAAATATCAATAATACGTATTTTTCTTTTACTAATTATGTAATCAGGTAATATCTGTCGACAACTTTTCATCCTTTACTTATGTCCAAAACTCTTTTGTTTCTGATGTTATTTCCTTTTTGGACGCATGGTAATACATTCTATAGGGCAATCGCTTTTTGTCGTTCAAAATTTAATAATAATGTCAAAAAAGAAAGGGCTATTATCTAGATCTGACCACGGTTCCGAAACTGTCGGTTTCGGTTCCAAAATCGACAGTTCCGGTGTAATAGAAGGACAAACCGAAATTGAAACCTTTTAATTCGGTTCCGATTACGATTTCAATGTCGGTTTTGGATTCGCTTTAAGTTGGCCATGATTTTATTGTTACTTTTTTACGTTTTTATCTGATTTTGTTCATAAAATACACATCAAATAACTTTTATTTAGAGAAAATATATTTAAAATATGATATAAGATGGAAAATATCAAAACTCATATAATTATATTACAAGATAACGCTTAATATTCATCTTAAGATGTGATCCAATATAAACGAAAAATAAACAGATGAAAATGTAAGGTGTTTCGACTAAATAGACATAAGAAAGAATGAATCATTAGATATGAATTAGGTAGATAAACAAATTAGAAGAAAATATTTCAACATTTTAGGGAAAAAATATGCGGTTTGGAATCGAACCGAACCTACGATTCCGGATTTATTTTTGATTAAACCTAAATTGAACCAATATTTAACGATTCGATTTCGCTTTTTATCGATTCCGGTTCCACCATGGTTTCGCTTCTTGAACCTCACCGTGGTCAAGTCTACTACTATCAGTAGTGCTTTCCCTGTTCACTATATGAAAGAAATGCTACTATCAGAAGAGCTTTTCTTTTTCAAGAGAGTGGAATAATGAAAGTGCTGTTGATAATAGCTCTTTCTTATTTGTGAACAGTGAAAACGCTAATGATAGTTGCTCTTTCTTCTTTGACGTTATGAGAAAATTGTGAATGTAAAATAGTTGCTCTCATCATAGAGTGAACGACTTAACAAATGATCAAAGATTGAAGTTCAAAGTGGATTTGAAAGACATTTTGTACGTAAAATTTCATTTATCCGAGAATAATTACAACATTTTTATTATTTACGGACATGTTTTGAAGGCCTCCAGCGTTGCGTTAAGAGATCCATAATTCCAACGATTGAGACATTCATGACCATTTTTGCCAAGACTTGAGTATGTGGTTGAGACATTCTTCACATACCAATAAACGAGGGTGAGGAACGAAAGTAGAGAGCTTATCAATGGTGGTCTATCCTGTAACATTTCTATATCCTAGCATTTTCCATCTTGTCAATTCATTCATCCAAAGAATTTAACGTAGCCAGAATTCTTGATATAAATGCATAGCAAATGATCTGAAGGTAACTTTATTATGTCATTTTCCTCAAAGTAACTGTTTAAATATGTGGTTTTCTCTATCTTATCAAAAATTACGAGGGAAAAAAAAAAAAATCCTTCGGTAGCAGGTAGGTGAACTTAAATAAGGTATAGTGGGCTAAAGTGCTAACCGCTGCCATTCAATGCCAGATCCATCCACCATGTTTTCAGTCTTCAAATACATGCTTATTCATAATTTTAATTCGCAAAATGATGTCATTTAGATAAGTAATTACCCACTTGCAATACTGTCAGGTGGAACCCTTATCTGTCTTTTGTATATCAGAATTTTTTTTTACGTGTGTTAAATTTAATATATTTTGATTAATATATTATATTTTTTAATAATGGTGGTGAGTTTAACGTGAAATGATGAAAAAAATAAGAAATTTAATAGGATATTATGATTATTATAATATAAAATTATTTTTAAATAAAAAGATGAAATAATTATTATAAAAATTATGCAATGAAAACAATAAAAAAAACATGATATTTTAAGAGTTAACTCTGATATTTTTTTTTTAAAACATCCTTTATCTTTCTTAAAGATTTAAGGATAGCGTAAAATATTGTGGAGAGGTTTGACTTTTGCCAACCAAGCTCAACTATTGCTTATTCTTCGAACACCTTGGTTGAACTTATGATTATGATTTAAGCCATAAAGGACAAGCAGTCAACTATTTCATTCGGATATCCAATGGAAACATGAGCAGGCAAGCCCACCATTTTATCATTTGAAACCTTCTCGTGAGAAGACCCGCAGCTCCTAAATTCACATACTCCGTAATTTGTTTTACAATCATATGATTCAATGTCCTCTGCCAATGGGTATACTTGGTCATTGAAACTATCTACTGAGATGCCAAGTAGTTGAAGCTATTTTCTGGAGAAATATTGGCTCCTTTCTGTTGCTTGGATTCTCAGTTCTGTGAAATGGGTTCAAGAGTTCATCTGCTTGTTTTAGTTTTCTGTATTCGGGTTTTGGTTACTGCAGCAGATACAAACAGTCAAGATTGTGAGTTTTTCCCCCTCTAGTTCATCTTCTTGCGCATGGTCATGAAGTAGTGTATTCAGCTGGATTTTTCTGTGATTGGTGCTTCTTGGCTGTTCTTCTAATCCTGTTGCGACCATATAGTCGTCAGCTGCCGATATCCGCTATCGCTTCTTCTGGGTAGTGATTCCATTTGGATTTAGGATTTAGATTGGTTTGGTGGTAACTAGTTGAGAGTTCTCATCAAACTTAAGATTCCATTTGGACTATAATCTTAAGGTTTCATGGTGGTTACAATGCTAACTGTTCGTGTCGTTTGATCAATTTTAGCTGTTGATTATCTATCTTTGTATTACTGCTGCTCATGGTGACATGAAGCAAAACCTAACATGTAATCTTTCATTCAAAGCCGTGGTCCTTTTCTACTCTGGATTTTTTGTATGTATGTATTGAGTATTAGGTCTAAATATAAAGAACATTCTTGTTGACTGATTTTGATCTGCTAAATTGTTCTGAATTTAGATGCCGCTCTAGTTTCTCTAACAAGTGGTTGGACAAATGCGCCATCTAGTTGGAGCGGATCATATCCTTGTGGCAGCTGGGAAGGTGTGAGCTGTACTGGTTCCCATATTCCCTCCATGTAAATGTTGGCATATGGCTATGAAATCTAGATTTCATATTATCTTGTTCATTTGAATGTCATTTAATACATGATGGTTCTTTTGCAATTGCAGAAGATGGTCGAGCTTGAATTTGACAGTTCAGCTGTCTTCAGACTTGGTGTCACTGACCGAGTTACAGACTCTGTAAGCTCCTCCTTTCTTTCATTCTACTTCTTTTGACATGCTATGCTCCAATTTATGTAATGCATATCCAGAAGTCTTCATTCTCTTGCTGAAGTCTAGATATGCAATCTTATAATGTTTAGTTGTATATTTTGCAGTTTAGACCGATATTTTCAACAAATTCTAGCTAATTCTTAATGAAAATCACTTAGCTCAGCTAACAAAACTTTTGCTACTAGGTGATGTTATGTTAGAGCAAGTCCAACCTTGATGTTAAAATAAGTAGTTATTTTACCAAAATATGCTTTTGGCATCAATCATACAACTTTAACTTTAATATTTGGTGCTATTTTACACCCAAAAGATTCCATTGTTAACAAAATTTCACTCGATCTTGCCTTTTCTTTATTTTTAGTATCGATGTTATTTTCTATAAACTTCTCATCAAATTTCTAACATGTCATAAACTTTTAAAATTAATCCAACTATTTTTTCGTCTAATTGATTATCCTAATATTTAACTAATTTTTTCAAGGACGCTTTTATGTACTTTTTCGTTAACTACTTAATCATATAACCATTAAAATTTTTTGAAAATGAGAAAAATATTAAAAAATCCATTATTGATGATGTGGTAAGGATAGCTACACTTAGATTTGGTTTCAAATATATACTAGTTTTGGCTGAGTTCTATTTTAGAATCAATTTTAGCTTCATGATTGGAGCCCTCTTTTGCAATCTGGTTCCAAATTATAGATATAACACCACATATAATTCATGGTTGAACTTACTTTTACGAAATGTAACAATATTTTATTAGCATGTCCTGATGCATAATAGCCGCCTTGTTTGCATTATGAAAAAAAACCTTTTATTTGTTGGGATTGATGATACTTGGCAAATTTTTCCCTTTCCTCACACTTAGCCTTGGAAGGATAAAAATGTTCCTAGGATTTATCCTTTTTTTTTTTTTTGGATGCCACAAATCCTTGAGCATTTCCTAAGTAGGTGATTTGAAACCTCTAAAACCCCATTCACCAATTGTTTTTGCTGCGACCCTATTCTGCCAAGATGTTATTTGTCAAACATAAATCTACCCCATCAGGACACGTTATTTTTCAAACTAAAGTTGAACAGGATTCCTCTTATCCTATTCTGATTCTCTTGTTGATAACAAGTGAAGTGTACTCATTGCTCTTGCAATCCGACCTATCAAAAATAGAGTGCTTGGCTTGTCGTAAGTCATGACAGAAAAGTACACACAGTGAAGGATCCTTTATCGTCAAAAGTTTCTGCTACGAATCTCATCCACTCAGCGATAGCTGATTAGCCGAACAGTGCCCATTGCATTGTTAATTTCCTGCTTCGGCTTGGTTTCACAATGAACACACGCCCCTTCCTCTCGATGTAATTGTTCTCTCTCTTTCTTGTTCCCAGACTGAATGTGGATTTTCAAGCCAAAGACCCATTTTTAAGTTTGCTTGTTCATGTTCACAGAAAAAGAAACTGTTGCTTCTGCTTGTTCCCTATCCATTCAACTGTTGTTACTCATGATTACTTTATATAGGGATTTATCCTACAACTCGGGGCTTTGAGGTTCTATTCCTACAGACATTGGGGCATTGACACGACTTACAACTCTGTAAGTGAATTCCAGTTCTTCTTGAGTCACAACTTTGCATTGTTTGAACCTAATAGCTTGATTTTGTTGGTTTGTAGAATCCTTGCAGGTTGTGGATTCTCTGGTAACATTCCGGATTCAATTGGATCCCTT
>JAOVYX010020459.1:0-17004 GCA_035668315.1 Drosera spatulata | reverse complement strand
CGAGCCTCTTATGCTAGAGCTCGATCGAGGAGGATCTCTCAATAGCATTTGCATCTCCTTTGATTAGCCTTACTTGCATCAAGTATAACGATCTTTGCTTCTTTCCCTTAACAATCAGCAAAGAACCTTTCAAGAGCTTCATTTTTCCATCAGAGAAATGAGAAGCATAACCTTCATCATCAAGCATCCCGACTAAAATCAGGTTCAGTCGAATGTCGGACACATGTCTGACATCCTTCAACAGTAAATTAAAACCTGCATTGTTTTATAACCAAACATCTCCAATACCCATAATTCTAGATGTTTCATTATTTTTCATTCATATAAAACCATGGTCACCATTTTTGTAAGATGAAAAGAAATTAATATGCGAAGTAAGATGAAATGAGGCACCACAATCTACCACCCAATCTGAGTTTGAACAAGTGAGGTTGATGGAACCACTATCTGAGAAGAGGTAGGGTTCATCCATGGTTGCTACATAAGTGGTGTTTGGCTCGCTGTTTTGCTCTCCCTTAACGACCTTGCATTGCGCTGTGTCGTTTTTAAACTTCCTGCATTCGTTTTTCGTATGGCCTGACTTGCCACAATGTAACGCCCCCGATTTTCTGTGTCGGAAGACACGTGAGCGTTATGCCGTCACGGACCCGACCCGTGACAAGGCTAAACAAAGCGAATGGGTTTTAGGGGTATAGAAGTCAAGGAAACTATAAATAGTAACCAAATTCATAGCTTACAGTCCCGAATACCTGTTTTAATTACATCAATAGAGTAGAAACAATGCAGATCGATTATTATATTAAACATAATAGACATCTGATCTGCTATAATATCCGAAGTACGTGAGATCATCTATATGTATGCAAGCCCACACTAAGAGCCTTCAGGTGCTGTTGAGGGCATGCCTGCAATTGGAAAACATAACCGTGAGCTAATGAAGCTCACCAACCTCAGGTGTATGAATCCGAATTACAGGGAAATTCCGCTAACGGTTATGACGACCGCCGAAAATCCTTAAAATATTTTTATATAATATAGGAAAATATGGACGCCATATCAACCAGCATCGTTTTACATTGCTTATTATGGTTTCGTATTGCTTTTAAGAGTCATTCTTTTTTTTTTTTTTACATTTAATTAGGGTTCATGACTTGACTCAGAAGTAACAACTCTAAGGATATGACTGACTCAAAGTACAGAGATAAGATGCCAATCGTCAGTCGGGTTACCCAATATATTTGGTATATTCGCACCTGCCTACTCTGTGCGTCGCCTTACACCTCTTGTGCGCATTCAATGTGGTATCATTTGCCACCATTGAGATAATTTGGGACTCCCTGCAGAGGGCAATCCGTAGTTCCGTCACAACGGCGTCGAAGCCGCTGCATGCATGCAAAGAGGATAGGGAATGCCCATCGCTCCCTAGCTAGTTCTCACCCATGACGATGACTCAGAGAATAATACAATAGTGCAATGCCTCAAACTCAAGCCACCAAGGCTATTCAAAAAAACAGATGATCGCAATAGATCGATATTTTCCGTGAGGGTATATACATTATAAGGGTGTATTCAAGTTCATTTCAACCCCAAATACCCCACAACATGTCAAACGTGATCGTATATGCACGTTTGACGTTATATTTCAATGCGTATGGGTTATATATCTCAAATACGCACTTAGGTTTGAGATTCGATGCATGAATTCACTGTTTTCTTGGCCAGAAGGCCGTCGCGGGCGTGACCCCTTGTCGCGGGCGCGACGCCCTGTGCAGCCAACATCCCTATTTTTTCCTTCGTCGCGGCCGCGAGCCCAGAACATCCAGAAAACCTCCGTCCAACGTCACAGATCCCTCAATTCACACTACAACGCATCCAAACCATTTCGCACACATCAAACACAACGATGATCGAATAAAAGAGGCGTTTCGGACTGGTGAGGTTACCTCGATTAACGATGATTCTCGATGCACACGAATCACACAGACGGATCCGTTGATGTCCTCTGATCGGACTGCTGGCGCTAACCCTTCCCTCGGCCTGTTGCTGCCCTTCATCGTGTGCCGTCGATGATGATCGTGAAGACGGTGCGATGATTACAACGAAGGAGAAGTGATGAGACGACGACGACGACGATGATGATCGGTGATGCGTTGGTTGCGGCTGTTGGCTGGAGATTGGTGGTGGCAGAGACGAAGAGTGTGATGGAGGAAGTGGTGGAGGTTGAAGTGGGAGTGAGTGTGGGAAGAAGTGAAAGAAAGTGGGAGAAGTGGGTGAGTGAGTGGGGGAATTATCCCGTTCCGTTCCACGATACGTCTCGTTCATTCCATTATTCACCCAAAATTCGTAATATTACTTCATCAATAATTTATTTACGCCGATGGATTTATCCCATATATGAAAATATGACCTTCCGAGTCATAATCCATTGTTGATGGGATTAAATTTCGCTAGCCCTTACGCGCAACATTTATAACGTTATAACTTTATAACGTTATTCGTTTGTAATATTTATCGTCGCAACGATCATTTAATTACTCCAAATATTCCATCGTCATATTTGATTTAATAATCAAATATTTTCTTAAATTTTAAATATATAACTCTTAAACGAAATTTATTTAAAAATCGTAGCGTTATAATTTTTTTTTAAAACTCTCAAAATTTTCGGGTATTACACACAATAATAGCAAGTGAAGCCCTTCCGATTCTAAAACTTCGATCTCCCCCTGAACTTGTCGTCTTGTTGAAAAGTTTTTCCTTTGTTCCGTCCGCGATGCTCCATCGCAAGAGCATCTGATGAGTTGGACGGACTAACCTCCTTCCTTCTGGTTTTCTCGTTCAACATACGGTCTTTCATGATGTTCATCGTGAGCTTCCCTTCAGGAACGGAGTTGTTCAGTGACACCACCAATATCTCCCAACTATCAGGTAAGGAACTTAATAGTAATAGTGTTTGCATCTCATCATCAAATTTTAAATCCATACCTGTCAATTGATTGACAATATCCTGAAAATCATTCAGGTGCTCTGCTATACTGCGGTCGTCTTTGAACTGTAACTTCACTAGCTTCCGCATCATGGAACCTTTATTCATCGCAGTCTTCCTCTGGTACATTGTCTCGAGCTTTTCCCATCTGATAAAAGCATCGACGGCGTTGGCCACATGTTGGAAGACACTTTGGTCGATATATTGTCTAATCACACCAACAGATTTGCGCTACAGCAACGCCCAAGCTTTCTCCTCTTTATCGGCGGACTTCGTCTTGGTTACGGCTCGTACAAATCCTTACAATAAAGGATATCCTCCATTCTGGGCTTCCACATCGAATAGTTCGATGAGGTCAGTCGGATCATGCCACTAACGTTGACACCGTCTTCCATTTTAATTTGCGCAAGAGTTGAATCGCCCTCCAGTTAAATTAATCATAGCTCTGATATCAGTCTGTTGGGGAAAGTCGGTGTGTGGTGCAACGGAAATTGCCTACTTTTTTTCTTCGCGTAATTAAAATGGAATAAATAAATAGCCCAAAAATAAATAGAATCGATACTAAAATTTTACGTGGAAAACCCCCTAAAAAGGGGTAAAAATCACGGGATCGTCGAGGTATCAAAATATCCACTAAAAAGGGATTACAAATATCGTCTCTAAACTGTACTAAGGGATTACATTCATCAGGATAACTCTCACTAATTTTTCTTCTCTAACGGAATAAAATTATATCCGTAGAGGATATCGCTCAATACTCAAAGCTGGATATTTTTTTATTTTTTCTGATACTGTTTTTGTGTTTGGTGTTTGATACTAATTTTACTGTTCTTGATGATTATTTATAGACGATAAAGGATGTTGCTGGAATTATTTTTTTTCGTCGCCTTGATTTCTTTGCCGTCTCTGCTTGTTTCGTCCCGCATGACCAACTGTGTTTTTTTCTAGAATTCTCTAGCAGGTCTCTTCTAGGGGGCTGGTTCACATAGTGGCACAAGCTTGTCGTTTCTCTCTTTGCAATCCTGCTGGTTTCTTTTTTGGCGAAGCAGGAAATTTTTGTAGGCAGGTATTGTGAGCATAGGTATAGTTTTCAACCACACTGTCACCCAGCTGACATTGTCCACATGATATACCGCTGACAGACTCGGGCTGTGACTCCATATTCATTCTTGTATATTGAGTGTCCTGCATTGGCCTTTGATCGCTTTAATAGGCAAATATCTTTGGCATTTTCATTGGCGATTCGTATGTCTTTGTGTTTAAGACTAATAGTATGGAAGCCCGACAAATGTTTGTTTTACGCCTGCTTACTGTTGATAATATAGATGATAGTATCCGCTTTCTTGAAGATTATCTTGTGTCCTTAGGCAGCTTGATTGCATAAAACATGATGCATTATCTTTATGCTTCAGTATTCGACATCGTGATGAACCCAAGAGGACCTTTACACTTCAGGTTTGATCTGTCGCTGACAACTTTGCTCGCATTTGTGATGATAGGAAAATGAATTCGCTTGAAAGTTTCGCCAGTGGTAGGCATGAGGGGCACTGCAGGAGACACAGGGCCTATTGGTGAGTGCCTACACCAGCTCATGAGCAAGGTAACTTCCGTCCAATTTTATATTGTTGCATGTACTTGAAATAAATCCGATATTTTGCGACATATAAGTTGAGTTGAGTTTTGATAACGTTCAACTATCTATGAGGTGACAATAGTTGACCCCTGATTCAAGGGATTTTATGCGAATCTCTTATGGGGTAGTGTGCATCAGTACTGATCGTTTCCCCAAAAGGAGTTTACCTGCCTTTTTTTGAAGGTCATTAACGTTTTCAGTTACAGGGCTAAAGTTTTCAGGGGATTATATTTCGTACTTCTATTTTTCCAAGTTTTGCTGTTACCAGTTTGCTATAAGTTCAGGAATGGAAGAAAAGGGTAAGAATATGAAGAAAGGGCAAATGGCCCTGACTCCCATGAATTTAGTACTACTACACTACACTACCACGCATGCCCATGGAACTACAGTCCTTTTTACAAGTAAAGTGGAAGATGAGAAAGGTCCCCTGAGGCCAAGTTACACGGAATCTTAATTTAGGAGAAAGCTGACAACAAGAAAGCCATTGTTTTGAGTTTTGATATGGGCCTCAACTTTGTTTTGATTTTCCCCTTTGAGGCACCAAAACAATGAACAATTTGGAAATGTTTACATAGACTTTCCACTTGATGTCATCAGACTTCTGAAAATAGGTCAGAATCTAGTGCAATGTCTGCTCGTTCATATATCCATGAGGTATGAGAGTACTCCCCACCCCACCCCTTGTAATTTTCATTATGCCAATGCTTGACATTAAGAAAGACGTTTTATTTTTCTCGTAACATGAATAAGACTGTATATCCATGACAACATTGCCTGGGAGGGTGGGTGGTTGTTATTGTGCAATTCTTGATAAGAACCCGAGTTCCAGGTCTCAAGCGTGAAAAACGTATAGTGAGATCTTATGTTATGAATAGACGTCGATTTCTCTCACCGTAGTCCTGTGTCTTAGAGGTTTTGAAGTTCAAAAGAGACAGGAGGTTCATCTTATATGAACTTCAGCTTTATATTGCCACAAGAGTTCAACTCTTACCATGATGATGGCTACTAGCATGACAAAAAAAATCCCCTATTGAAATGTGTACCATCTCTTTCTTGCAGCTAAAAAAAATGATGGCAGTGGGGAATATGACAGGCACGTGATGTCTCTATAGGTCAAACTGGTAACCATGGCACAAGAAGACCACCATCAAGGTGAGTGCAAGGAAGAGCAGGGAGTCCCCCACTCAGTCCTTCACTTTAAATTTCTCCAACACCTTGTGAGTTTTTTTTTTTTTTTTTTGGGTGATTATTACTACTGAAGAAAGGGACTTTATATTGTAGCCTGACTGCTAAAAGATACTCTGATGAATCTGTTTTCAGAAACTTACAGCTGGACTGGAATTGGATCATCATTTAAACCATTGATGCCTCACACCACCCACCAAGTAAATAGTCATAGTTTGCATATCAGCACATCTGCAATAGTGAATTGACAAACATATGGCTTCTGGTTTTTTGAAGCAAAGAGATCATTCTGCTGTGACTAGAGCGTTACTTGCCGCGACAGATGCGTTATGTGCCTAATGCTCTTGCTTAAGCACAATGTTGTAGCATTATGGCTTTCGGGGCGCTATTAACTTTTGACTATCTTGTTTCTTGGAGATTTATATCCTGCTTAGCTCTGATTTGCAATGGACCTCACAAGCAGCAACTTTAGCAGCAGCAGTGTACGAGCAAGACTCATTTCCTGTTTCAGGTTTAATTGAACATTTCTGCTGTGACTTCTTGCAATGTGCTATTGCGCCTTCAATAGCACTCTCGATCTCTGAGTTGACACTGCTGCTCTTCTTGAGAAAGTTGATCTCATAGAACCCACTTGATTTGACTGACAAAGTTGATGAATTTGGTGATGATAAACTTGATGATGAACTTGCAGATGAAGATTGTGATGATGATGAAGATGATGATGATGACATGCACTTTGTCCCACAGTGTCTCTTGATTGCACCAGAGAATGACCTTCTAGGGCCAAGAAAGGTATCCTCATCCATCACCTGCTTCTCAAAATGCCCAAATGGGATCTTTCTCCCAAGCTTGATATACCTGTTAAGGTACTCCTTGGCCTTTGAATGCACATTTCCTCCCTCTCCGGTCTCCGCCGCCTTGGCATTGGTGGATGACTCATCTGAACAAGCTGCTGCTTTCATAAACAATGACTTCAAGTATGATTTTGAAGCCTTGAGCTTCTGGCTCAAGGATGATGAATCTCTCATTAGCCTAATCTTCCTTGACCATGTACTCTTCGGGTGTTGTCGACGACCGATGAGTCCGCTCGCCTCGGTCGTCGACCACCGGAAGAAATACTCATCCGGGTTCAGCTCACAACTTGCCCTGCAAGAATCAGCTGGTGAAATGTTGCATGACTCCAATGGGGTATTTGAGTTAGTGGGTGGAGCAGTGAAGCTGTTGCTGATAAATGAGACACTTATATTCCTCCCACATTGTTCTTCCTCATCTTCTTCTCCATCTTTTTCGCCAGGGTTCGTGTCATCGAAGCCGGGCTTCTCTAGGAGAAGATCTCGAACCATCCGCAGCCGCGGCGGGAGCTGAAGAGGTAAGAGCTTTCCCTTGTAAAAGAGCTCATCAGCTGGGCAAGGTGATGATGATGCTGATTCTTTTTGAATTGTGCTCATATGAAACTCAAACTCTTTGCTGTTCTTTGATGAACAAGTGTTGTTGGTGAGTTCCATTTCTATGAAATTTTCATCTTCTTGATTAGATGAAGATTTGCTTGTCTCCATCTCACGCACTTGTGAGTTGTGATTGTTCTTTGTGTATATGTTTGTGCAGTGAAAATGCTGGAAAGTGTTGAGCTTTGGCAAATGGAGAAAAATAATGGTGAAGGAACAGAGAAAGTTGAGGGGCTTTTAAAAGGTGGTGACTGGTGAGTGTAGAAAACAACAGTGCATAAAAAAGAGAGAATGGGTTATTGTTTGTTTTTTTGAATGAACTTTTTGATGTTGCTGTTGTAGCCAATGCTACAGTGGGTATTGCTTTTTCTGCAATTTTAGTTTGTCCGAGTCTATTGGTGCCTGTTGTGCAATCTCTGGGTTTGCAGCATTGGAGACTGCCACCATATGCAATTAAGTTGAAAATACTGGGGATTGGAGGGTATTCTGACCATGATATCATCCCATTCAAAACTTACTGAAACGGGTTTAAAAACTCAAGTGCACTTTTGGTGGTGATTGTATTCAAAACTAGGATTTCTAAGATGTTTATAAACCTATTTGTTTGAGTGAAAAAGAGTTGATTCAACAATTAACAATTATTTTCTTGATTGTGTATTCAAGAGCTCAATATCTTAATATCAAGAACCAGTCTTTGATAGGCCCATGTATATTTCGTTTTATTCAACCCATGCGATTATATGGGCTGTTGTTTTTCATATACGTGTGAACCAATATAAAATGAAGATGACTCGATGATAAATCACACCCTTATAATCGTAAGGTTAGAAATTCGATAAATATCCCTTAAAAAAAGGTGAAAGTTTTCAAATGAAATCAATCTCACCGACCCTATTGCTTCTTTGGGAAATGAAACAATTCGAGAAGCATTGGAATTGAATGCCTCATTATATACAGCTGCAGTCCCATTATTGTACACTGATGGCCCATTCTTCCGTTTTAACTTCCTTTGACCATTGGTCAAATGCGATCACGTGGTCAAACCATCAAGTTCTGTAGATTTTGTATCTTTCCAACAATTAGGCCTTTCAAGTAGCCTTTGTACTTGTACATATAGCATATAGCATTTGTATCATCTATTGGGTGAACACATAGCATTTGTATCACCAATTTGTCGATAGGATTGAATGTGATGAATATAGTACGAAGTACAACAACTCGAATCCAGTTCTTCCCTCCTCAAACGGGGTCTGAGGAGGGCAATATGGTAATAAGTATCAGGATGAACAATGATAGCGGATAATCTAAGTACTTCGGTAACAAGGACCACGCCACGTTTGATAAGTTGTCATCGACGAAAGTACTCCGTCAAGATTAATCAGAATAACGGCATAGTTATTCTGCCACCTGTGTTGCATCGCAGTTAACATCCAAACGACAACCATCAACTTGTGTTTGGTTACAATTTCTACCAGAGTTCCTCGTGCCATACTATACCTGAGGTTGGACAAAGCACGTTTCTGAATCTAATATGAGCAAAAATTTCCAGTTGCACCAACCAAAATAGTGGTCAGTAGCAAGGATCTGAAAGATTTCAAGAGTTACTTACATCGTTTGATGGTGTCGATCCCTTTACATTTCGACAAATCTCTATATAACACAAAATAGATATATAGTGAGATTTCTGTTTTGTACAAGATGCTATCTATACAGTCCCATCTTGCTATTGTTGTTGTAGCGGAACGGACTGCTCCTTGATGATGAATCTGTGAATGTATCTGTAAGCCAGCTTCCTGCACGGTCGATTGTCCTGTGAGAATGAAACCATAATCAAACCAGTATAAGCCAGCGGAAAGAACAGAAGAAATGGTTAGTTTCACAGCTCCCAGTCATTTATCTCCTGTGCTGCATGATCTCGGATAATCTTCGCATATTCTGATTCCAATGCTGCGAGTTCTTCGTCCGAGTCCAAGAATTCTTGGCCATCAACTACTGGAACCGGAGAATACTCTTCTTTTGATGGCTTAAACTTTGTTGGGGTTCCTTTGGGTGATTTAAGGAAAGCCCCTCCCCATGCAGCTTTGGTCGGTGTCTCAACTCTTAGAGTCGGTCTATCCATGGAGTCGAATTTATCTTTGATTTCTTGCAACGAATCGAGCAATACTTCAACTCTTTGATCGTCTTTCCTGGTCATAGGTGCCCACGTTTCATGATCAAAATGTTAGGAAGATTGTCACATCAGGAAGCAAAGATGAATTGAACAAAAAGGAAAAATAAGGTTTGGAGTCATCATGCAAGAAATAAGACCTGTAAAAATCTTCATTCTGTGAATATAATTGCTTGATGCTCTCTACCACACTGAATGTAGTAACAAGCTGTAAAAAAAGTTTTCGATTTAGTTCTAATAAAAGATGAACTATGGAAAAGGAGAACATGAACTCAGTAAAAACTGAAGTAGTGACCTTTTCGAGACAACTTTAAACCAATCAAATTACATAAATCAGGTACCTTTGCCTCCAAATCTAGGTATTCCTCTTCAAGATTTTTCCTTTTCCTTGCTGGCGTAAGGCTTCCGTCTGGATTTGCAACAAGTTCGATAACCTTATCTGGCCTAATACACAGCATTAGAAACCAAAAATGAGTTTAGCATCTTGGTTTTATAGAATCTATACAATAAGCAAACAGACTGATTTTGAAAATGAGCATACTCTTCGCTTGATTTCAGCTTCCCGACAAGTTCCTTGAAATGGGTCATGAACTTGCCCAACTCACTCTGTTAGTGCAATTGAAGTTTCACACAGTAAGCACCAGATAATGCCATTACAGGTAAAAGCATGCACATCATGGTTTACATATTTATAACGTATAACAACAAAATTCAAAAAATGTACCTTGTATGTAGGGAGGAGACGCGTAACCAGGTTCGCAAAATATTCAGCATATCTCCCCAGTTCATCACTATAACAGATGAAAGAGATAAATTAATATGATACATCTAACTCAAAACCTATCAGTTACAAGTTACAACTAGATCCTTCTCCAATTTCTGTTATCTCTTAAATTTAATTTAACCTTAACCCAAAAAAAGAGAAAAAAGAAAAAGAAAAAAGGAAAGCAGATTTCCATACTTGACCTCATCTGCTTTCTGTTTGGCACATGTTGACTGAAGATCCCAGGTATCTTGAATAAAGCTAATCCATGCACCAATAACATCAGCTTCTGCTCTACATGAAGCAACAGATTTTGACAACTCATCCTCCTACAAGTAAGAATACGAGTTAATGACTGAGCAATGCATCATTCAGTCGTTTTGTCACTGATATTGAAAACGTGGTATGGCCGAAATTTAAAATAGTGGCTGTAAGCTATGGAAGGTTAATCCAATAAAAGTATGAAACTCAAGGAGGAAAATTGTTACACCTTTGTTTGTAAACGTTGAACAATCTCATTGCTTGCAACATCAAACTGCTGTCTCTCTTCCCTGGCATTGCGAAGTCGAGCATTTACAGCGGCCAATGAGCTATTCACCTGTATGATTGGGTGAATAACAGGCAGCAAAAACCAGTCAGAATAGCACTGGAAATACTTACTCTTTCTGGCTGCATCAACATGGACTTCCTCGTCCATGTAGCACAGTCATAAGTTTTAGCACCCAAAAAAAAAAAAAAAAAGGTTGGCTAGCCTCGGTTAACAGTTTCACAAACTAAGCCTGGTCAGTAGTGGTCATGTTACTCTCCAGTCTCCATGAAAAAAAAAAGAAAAAAGAAAAATGAAGCACACATGATAAAGGTAAAAACCTTTCTCAATTCAGCTTCAAGTTCCTCCTTCTGCCGTTCTAATACTCCAATTTCCGACACCAAGTCCTGAAAAAAGGGAGGACAGTGAGAAATTAAATTTTCTTTAGAGCAAGAAAGTGTAAGCGATTTTAGAAGTGATAAAGTCCTGAGATGCTTCTGACGACATGTCAGTTTTCAGGTAGATACTCATACTCATACAAGATAAGCCTATAGACAACGCTCACAGCATTAGAATCCCAGAAATTATTCAGTTTCCTTGCTAAAAGGTCAAGCAGCTTCATACATCAACAAAGTGAAAACAAAATGATAGAACACATAGTTTTGAGTCGATGGATGGTAAGCGTGTTGATAGAAGCAATGCACCTTCTCCACTTGGCTGACTTCGTTAGCCTTAGCAAGGCGAAAGCTCAATGCTTCTTCTTTACGTGATCTGCCCAAATATCAAGATGAAGCATTAACTTTGGATTACAATGTAAATGTCTAAATAAGAGGCATTGGAGCAGATATGAGTAGAAAGAACTAGACATTCATGTTTATTTCTATGACTGCACGAACCTGTGCTCTAAGATGCGATTTTCAGCTTTGGTACTAGAGCTGGTCAGAGATTCTAATAAAATTTTCAGCTTGTCAACCTGCATAATTATTGACCATGAGAATTAGTCATTTTTGTAACTGCATATCTAGAAAAAAGTAAGGAGCCTTTTGGTGGCAAACACGTCACCACAACTCTTACACAATCATCAAGAAGTGAAGTTCGTTGGCGTGTGTGATACTGTGATTGTGCCAAATTATCACACAAGAAATTCTAAGAAGAATCTGATGTTTGTAGTGACTAGTGAGTACGCCCTGCCAACAAACTTTGAAGATCAACGGGGACAATTATAGTACCTTTTCAGCATGACTCTCTGGAGAATCTCCAGTCTGAATAGCTTTCTTCTCCAGCAAAAGTGCTTTCAACTTGGAGTATATCCGGACTTGTGCAAGTGCTTCTTTTAAAGCCTGTGTAGCATTCAACCCAGAGAGTCAAGCTTTTTGTCTCGCATCCTTAATGTAAAGCCGTCAGGTGACCTAACATGGAAATTTCCAGTGCAATGGAGTGTGATAAAAGAGTCATACATCCTAGCATACCTCATTCAACAAGAATGCATCCAAAGTCCAAAGCACATAAAAGATCTTAAACTGAAGCCTGTGAATATGACAATGTAAGACAAGTAGATGCATCTAACCTCTGCAGTTGCAAGAGTCTTCTGTTCAGATGTGCTTCCATTAGCTTCACATAAAGGTAGTTTGGTCTCCAGAAGATCGAGTTTTGATTTGAAGCCTGAGACTTCCACATCTATTCTGAGAGCAGATTAAAAATAAGAGATTGGAGAAAATTACATAAATCTACGCACACTGGAATAAGGCACATGATGCAGAAGATGAATGGAAATTAGTGATGTATATCTTGTAGTTGGCAGAAGATGAAGCTATAGGAGAGCTCAAAGCTACCTTGCAAGATTAGCACTAATTTTCAGCCCAGTTATTGATTTTTGGGCATATTGCAACAACTCTTCCCGTTTCATCTGATGGACGCAAGAAAAAGAGTGTTGAGTAATGTTAACAGAGTTTGTCAAGCCTGTTACATAAAGCTATGAGAAGGCAGAAAGAGTAACAGATCTTTGGAATCAATCCCATAGTCATACCATTCCATGGCATATTCTCGATGCATGAAGCTGGGAACAGAAATACAAAGAAATGGAGGGGAAGGAACATACAAGTACTTCATCTTTGTAGCTTGTAAATACTTTCGCCAACTCCTGTATGCTGTGGACAATTTCATTATGAACCTCCTTCCCTCCCATGAGACAAAGCCTGAACATGCCAATAAAATGCCAAACAACAAACACTGGATAAGTAATGTTTGACAACTATGAACAATATCTTATGTAAACAGGAAGGTACATTATTGCCTAAATTAGAAGAATATTTTCGAGAAAATCACCCAAAAATCTCCAGAAGCAGCGCAACTTCTTCGTCATTTGGTCCTTCAAGAATCTGCATCAGACAAAATTGTTACCCTTCAGTGACTTCAATTGCTCAACATGTAATGAGTGTGAAGATATAGCAAAGAATAAGAAAAATTGTATGATAGTTCACGAACCATAGACAATGTGATGCCTTCAAGGGCTTCACTGTGGAGGAAAGCATCATGGAAATTCAGAGGTTCACCTCCTTGATCAAGATCATGATATAATACCTGCACTTGTGAAATACACATAACCAAATATCAAACCTAATGAAAACTACAAGGTAGAAGCAGAACATACAATGTGCAGAAGTCCTGTTTTTATTTCGTTGCATATTTGACAGAAGAAAAACACAAACTCACCAGTGACGGCTGTCTAACTTCATCCACCTTTAAATCTTCATCAACATTTTTTTCTTTCGCATCAACGGACAAGCCTTTGTTAAACTTTTCAACCTCCTTAAGTGAAACCAACCATCTTCTCAATAGCAAAACCCTTTCTTCCCCTTTGCAAGAAACGGAAAGCTCCTCCAATTGTTTCATGGCTTGCCTAAAGCTCTGCACATTCCGGTTTCCCTGCAATATTAACCGAGCAAATAACTTTCCAAGATCTATATAATTAATACTCAATGACAACAAGCCAAGGCTAAAATCTTCACTTGATGGGTACACTCAAGACATCGCATAATTGTGAACTTCATTTTCTTTCTTGACTCATAACCAAAATTCTAACTAATCAACATGTTTCATGTCCAAAAGGAATGACACAGATCTTGAGTCTCGACATCTTGATATTCTGTTTTTGAATCACATTGTATCAACCGAATCAAGAACAACATTACTCTCCATCCTAATTCCTACACGAGCGTAACAACCTTAACTCGAAATAACCAACACATTTCCACAGATCAATCATTCCAAACCAATTCGACATCTCAACACTACTCTACTCAAATAATCAAGACTCAATCCACCACAACAATATCCTGTCACGTCATTCCATAACAAAGACAATAACGATGACGAAACATAATGATTCCGAGAGAATTACAATGCGATCATGGATAAGCCTGGCGCCACCAACCACGGCCTGACCGGCATGTTGAACAACCGTATCGGCAACACTACGGATCCGAGATAGATTGTTCCTGTTTCCTGCCACCACCGCCTTGTGCACCGCCGTCCTCAACCACGACATTCCTCTCGATTTTCTCGGTCAAACAATGAAAAGATCAATCAATCGATGAATCTCGATGAAAATGCTCTGTTCGAGGCCAATGCAGGTCGATCGATCAGGAGAAAGAGAGAGAAAATGGGAGTCAAAGGTGAATCGATCGATGGATCGAAAGCCGAGAGAGAGAGAGGAAAGACGAGGCGGAAATTTCAAATGTTCGAATTCTGTGCCGAGCCTTTCGGAATCCTCGTTAGGTTTTTGTCCGTGTTGTGTTCGTTTGTCCAATTTCTTTCTCAAGGATAAAACGGATATGTGACTGGCCAGACATAACTTGCGAGATGTTGGATTATAGTTAAGAAATGAAAGCATATGTGTGATTTGGAGTTAGTAATGTTGTGATCAGCTAAGTTATGATATGTCGATAGCTCGACATAAGAAAAACTTGTGATTGTTTGATCTTATCCGATAAGCTAGTGAACTCAATGAAAACAATCGAAGATTGTGACATTTGGTTTTGACACATGAATGAGATCCTTTGAAAGTTCGTCTATGTGCAATATCGACTAAAGCTTATTGGCTCATCAAGGGAAACACAACGGAGATGCATCAAGTTCTTCCGTCTTTCATTGAACAAGTACGAGTTGGTTTAAGAGTTGACAATGTCGATTTTTATTGAACAAGCATCACGTTCCATAACATTACCAAGGGAGCCAAACACGAGTTAACTCACACGAAGTTAATTCTGTTTCATATGAGTCGATACAAATATGTGACAAACGATAAAAAATTAAACAATAAAAACTGATAAACTTTACAAGAAATAGGGAGTAAGGATTATTGTCAATAGGTCACAACCTGATTTAAATATAATCCTATCAGAGGTGCTGAAATAAGGAATTAGTATGACTGTCAGTCTGTCACTCATCTCATAAAAACGACTCCAACGTGTACTCAAAAAGGAGCAAAAATCAGAAATTTCACTCCCTGAATTTCATCACCCAAAATCCAATCCTCACCAAATGGCGCCTCACCATGCACTCTCTTCTCCCCCTCACTGACACTCCCTTCATCAAATCAAATGCAGCAGCAAAACTCACCATCACTTCCCTTCGATCCCCAAATCGAGGATTTGAGTTGATTCAAATGGTGAAGCCGAAGCTGGAGTACTCGAAGGCGTACAAGGCAATGAGGGACCTCGGAGTTCCCAAAGAAACAGTGGCTCCGGTGCTCAAGAATCTGTTGAAGTTGTATAACTACAATTGGGGTTTCATTGAAGCAGAGCATTATCGGGTTCTTGTTGATGCTGTGTTCGAATCACAGGCGCCAAAGGTCGAGGTGTGGTGTTTGGAGAATTGGGGTTTTGGTTGGGGAAATGGGGTTTGTTGGGTGTTGGAAGAATTGGGTTGGTGAGGGTTTTGAGGGGGTTTGATTTGGGTGTTGTTGGTTTGATGTGTTTTGGGAAACAGTTTCTCTGTCGTTGATAATTATATACATCTTGTTGTGTTTGGACCCGGTTCATGGCGCGAGAACATCTGGGTGGTTGTTGTTGATTTTGGTATTGTTGGTTTGTTGTGATTGATGATTGGTTTTCGATGTGTTTGTGATGTAGGAGGTTGAAATGGAGAAGGAAGAGGAACCACCTGCCAAGAGATTGCATGTGGAAGCAGCGGATGGTGAGGCCTTGAAGAGGGAAGACCTTGCGCCCTTGAGAGATAAGGGAGTTGGGGCTTCATCGAACTTATTTTTAGGACATGGGGGTGATGAGTCTGGTGGTGGTGAGGTTCGCGAGGTGCCTTGTGTTGATGCAATGGAAGCGAACAACAAAACCACGTCGAAGATCTCCGTGGCTGGTAATGTACTTTTTGGGAGTTGTTTTAGGAAGATGCCTTCGTTTTGACACTTTTTAGATGTCTGATGGATCATACACTTTCAAACTAAATGATTAGCTGCATCCTGTTTAGGGTCAGTTTACTAATTTGGCAATATTGTCATGTATAACTTTATTGTATGATCCATAGTATATACTTCACTCGGAAGCTTTGTTGTTTTTCAGGCTATTCTAGTTCACTGAAGGGTGCTTCAACCGAGAATGGAACTAGAGATCTTGTTGGTAATCGTTTTGACAATGGTAATAGTAAGATCTCAAGTCATTCTTCTGTATTGGACGAAGTAAAGTGTAAACGTTCTTCAGATTCAGGAGTTGACTCCAACTTTGGTACAACAAGACAATCCTCAGTTGAAGCAATTACTCAAGATGGACTTGATTGTGGTTCGAGTTCCTCCGAAGGATGTTTAATGCCCAAACTCTCAGATGCGGTTTTCCATGAAAAGGAACCAGGCATTTCTACTAGTCCAGGTGCAAAATCTAACAAGAAGGAAGACAGCATTCCTGATAAGAAGCCTCATCCGGTTGCTAATGGTAAATGTAAAGGCAAGGGAAAGAAATCATCAGCACAAGACAAGGGCTTAGTTGACAACGATGGCATCTGGGAATTGTCTCTTCAAGACAAGAACCAAGGAACCGTTTCTGATAAGAAGAAGTTAGTTTTTGCTGCTGATGTAGCAAAGGGTAAAGAAAAAGTAAAGATTCCAATAGTGGACGATGACGGCAATGAAGATTACTTACACTTCTGTTATATTGCAACAGATCTAATTTACCAAGTTGCCTCTGTGAGTGTATCCTTAGCTCGTATCTCGGGTGAGGATTGCTGTGTAGATTGTTTAGGGAATTGTCTCTCTTCACCGATTACGTGTGCATGTGCCCGTGAAACTGGAG
>JAOVYX010020458.1:0-17007 GCA_035668315.1 Drosera spatulata | reverse complement strand
CAAGAAAATATAACTCAATCAAAATCACATACCCTTTTGATATAAGGGTCAAGAACATTATTCGTATCATAATAACCGTGACTACATGAACACCGCACTACCCACTCCGAACACAATGCCATAGAATCATCGGGAGCCAAAGAATAAAACTTGTGAACTCCAGAATTCACATTTCTTATCCGAAACTCAAATCGCCCATCGAAAAAATACTTGCCAGCATCAGTCAAACTCAAAACAATCCCAAATTCCTCCCCCATTTCCCTTCCCTTTTCAATTCACAACAAAAAATCGACTCAAAACCACACTACAAAATCCACAGCTACGAAAAAAACATGAAATCACACAAATATTTTACCTCTTCGAAACCACCTCCACGAGAGAACCACTCAGAAACCCTCAATTTCTCCTTCGGAATATCAGCCGCCGGCGGTGTTGATCAGAGACTAGAGCCGCGGAGTTGAAAGCCGATGCTGTGGAGAGAAAAAAGGAGAGGAATGAGAGTGCTTTGAGTGTGAAGTTGGGCCTTGAAGGGGCTGGAATAATGGGCCGATGCAATGACGTTGGGCTTGGTTCATTTTTGGCGTCATTGGCCCGAATAAATGAGATGGACCGCTCTTTGTGAACTAGTGCCTGAATAGGGAAGTCGGCGACTGGGTGTGTTCGAGTCGAGTCGGGCATACAACAAAATGGCAATCCGGTTCTTTTTTCGCAATGCAATATCCAATTAATCATACCAATTAGTTAATCGGTTGGGACAGATTCAAAATCGATTAACCAACGATTTTAAACTGTTTAATCGATTAGCTATAACTATTTAATCGATAAGTATAAATCATAGGCTAAGTTGATCAATGGTTTATGTAAACCACTTAATTGGTTATTCAACCTTTTTATCAACCCATTCTTCAATTGCCCATACACCTTTAACTAAGCGGTTAACAATGTTCCTATTGTTGTTTGTACCTAATAAGCCATATATCCACTTGATTATAGTAATGAGCAACCCATAATACCCAATAACCTATTAAGCAATTCATTTTATAGTATTTGGAAATTTGCTCACGGTTATATTCGGTTTCAACTAGTGAAATACCGAAATCAATGATGAACTGAGCTCAGGAGCTGTGTAATCAACATGAATAAATCATTTTATCAAAATCGATTAAAAATTATTTAAACAAAACAGATTAACCGATCGATTTTAGTTTTCAAACCGATCATTAATCGGTTCGGTTTCAATTTTGATGGTTAAAACTCAAACCGATTAAAAATCGAATCAATTAATCGAAAACGAATCAATTAGCACCCTCATTTCCAAGGCACCTTTTGATAATGTCAAGGCATCTTGTGAAAAAGGAATAATTTATCCAAAAAATTTTTGTGAGTGTAGTGACTTTGTAAAGCGAAAACGAAGATAGGGATCGACTCTTTTAGATCGATCGTGGATCAAAGGCTTTTCGAGGCCTACATCGTTGTTGAGTCATCGTAACTCAACTGTAATATTGAAAATCAACTAATCTGATTTATTCAATGATCTCAAAGCCCTTGTATAGGGGATTACAAGATGACTAAATAAGAAAAGTGCAACAATAAAAAAATTAACACAAATAAATTATTAAATCAAATCAAATTATCTAATTAAGCGGAAACAAAATACTATAATGCATCACCTTGACAGTATCAAAAACGATTTTGGCAATAGTTTCCCTATAAAGGGATTTATATAAATAATCAATAGTATCTGTCTGTTCATTAATGTATGAGAATCAAAATATTATATATATATATATCGGATAAAGGAGGCAACATCAATAGGACAAAAAATAGATCAACAAGGTTTTTTTTTAATATTTTTTTGATTTATATTTTTGATTTTTTCCACAAAAATAGTGAAATTTTATTTATTGATACTGTTAATTGACAGCTTCTGCTGCTGTCTTCTTTTACCATATATATATAGCTAAACCATTATGAATATTGAAAATAAGATAAAAATATACTCCATATCTTACGCAGATGATAGTGTTGTGAAATTATATGATATAATATCTTTACAGATAAGATTAGTTACAATTTTATCACCGTTATAAGAAAAATTATTACATTATTATGTTGAATGATTATTTTATATATAAAATTGTTAGGATCCTCCATATGAAAGATTTTGTTCATAAAATTATTATATTTACTTTTTTTACTTGATTTTAATAAACTGAATTAAAACTTTATAAGATTTTTCATATAAGATTGTTTGGATTTCAAAATTTTTTTAATTTGAAAAAATAAAAGTTTACAAATTTCAAATTTATAAGATTATTCATTGAAATTTTATAAATTTCGTTAATACGCTAAAAGGATGGTTTACTGTATGTGGAACGTCTCGAAATCCGACATGTCAGGCACGTGACGTTATGCTGTCATAGACTCAATCCATGAAAAAAAATCAAATAAGCCAAACGAGTTTGTAGGCATAGAAACTAAGAAAAATTACCAAATCATTATCATTATAAACTTAGATGATGTTATGCAAACCCAAATTATATTACATCACCTCACAAATACATTGTCCAAATGTCTATAAGTGTTTTCCAATCAAATTATTATATGTAGCATTTATTACATATTGAACAGTGAGATAATTAACTACATGCATAGAATCTCACTCTAATATTTCAGTATCGTCCTGTGGTGGATCTGTAAATAAAATACATAACCCGTAAGCTAAAAGCTCAATAACAAAAAATATATGTATTCGATTTGCAGGGTACTCCTCCGACTATGACGATTGATGAATACCTGTAAAATACTTTCTAGTAATCACAGGAAAATATGGACGTCATATCAAACTATACACATAATAATAGGTTATACGTCTTTGTTCTCTTTTATAGCCTTTTCCTTACTTAACCATCGCAAGTCCATGTCCTGACATGAATGATAAAACTCAATGAAGACAAAAGAAGAGAGATTTTTGAGATATAGACACTAATCTGGACCAAGTTCTCAATCACATATCATCCACCAAAATCATTTGAAAATCCGTGGTTTTTTTGAAAGCGTTTCTGTTTTCATTAATACTACGTGTGATTTGGGTTGGTCCAAAATCACTACGTCTCTTGCGTGTATTTCGTTTTTTTAAACTCTCACTTACATACCGAAGGTCCCCCTACAAAGGACAGTCTTACACCCAATCGGCCGATGTTTTGTCCTGCGACTTCTTGTCGCTGCGCATACAAAGAGAACCAGATTTGTCCTCATACTAGCTAGATTTAACGTCTAGTCCAGTCAAGTCCGCTTTGAACGCTCGTAGAGCCAAAAAACCCGATCCCAAAGGATCCACTATACAACCTCATCGACGACAACAGACTTGTTCGGTTATCTTTAGTTTGTTATAATGTTTATTGTAGTGTTCCTTAAATCCACACTTCCTTTACCGTTACACATATATAATATAATCGTCAAAAAGATTTCACACCATTCTTTACCATTTCTGTCTTCCACGATATTGCATTAAATTACATGTATCGCTTTGCCACGAGGGCTTTTGCATCATATTAACAATCCTAACTTCAGGGACTGACGTCCCCACCTCTGAAATGGGTATTCCTGATTTTGTTCATTATTACTGGGTTCCAATGATGTTATTGCTTTCATTCGTTAATTCTATCATTCAATAAAAACAACCCTTAGATGATTGTTGAAAGGATAATTTATAAATAATATATTCTTTTTAATCCCGATTCCCGCATAATGCAATAGAGGATATATAACTCATATCTAGAAAATACACAACACTTATCCATGAAATATATAACATAGAAAACATGTTCAGAGATCATACATAGCACACACTTAGCATTTCAATCACCTATTTACATAAACTCTACGAAAACAAACCCGATCATGTGATATGTACGTTTAAATCACACCGGCCTAATTATATGCTAAAATCATGACATTTATAATCATTCGTGTCTCAGATCATAAGTTCACGAGTTTATTTATCCCGATTTTCCGAGGAAGATAACCCTAATATCCGATGATGCGTATTGTCAATGAATTTATGTCCCCTCACATTAACCCCATAATTAAAGATAAATTATGCATAAGACGCATAAGCATTCATAAACACGCATAAGCAAAGCCTAGTCACAACTATCCATGAAAACACAACCCGAGACATCCCAATCTTTTCATACCATATCGTCCTATAGTATGATAGCATCCTAACATGTCCATATCATCCCCTTAACACCTTTTCATACCCAAGTCCCCTCATGTACATAAATCTTAATGCGACATCGTCGTCATCCCGACAACTAGCCCTACTCAAACACACATATGCCATTGGCATCACCACACACCCTCCTTGAAACCTATCATGTAATTTTCATTCACCAGAATCTACAATTAAGAGCAATACAACCCGCATACACATGGAATCGATCCTCGCCAACCCGACGATATCGCATCAATAATCACACATCACAATTCCGCAATCAATCACACTTTTCATGCGTATTCAAGGAAGGTTTAGTGGAGTTTACCTCCCCGAAGTGTATCGAAGTGGTGGTTCATGAGGGTTGCCCGGGTTCGTGTTCAGAATCGTGGATGGCCGGGGATCGTCGCTTGGGCCGGGGAATGGCTGGATCTGGTTCGTCGGCGTCTGCAGAAGCGACGCACGGTGGTTGACGGCAACACGAGACTGGTGGTTGCCGTGGTCGATACAGGCTGGGGTCGGCTCGTCGACGACAACTGGTGGCGCCTCACGACGAGAGGTGGCGGTGCGGTGGTTGACGAGATTGGGAGTGATGGTGGTCAAGGGAAACTTGGTGAGGCCGCAACGGGGCTGCGGGTGGCCGGATTTATCCTCCGACGAGGACAGGCGACATGTGACGACGGTGGAAGCTTGGTGGTGGTGGTGGTGGTGGTGGTGTTTGGTGGGTGATGGTGTTCTCAGTGGTGAAGGGAGAAGGAGGAAGAGTGGGGGTGAGAAGGATAAGGAATTCCACTTCTCAAAATTTGTCATAGTCATACAATGCATTTATTCGTATTTTGTATAATTTATTTTTCGATAATTAATCGTTATCAATTTAATTATTCTAAATATTTTATAATCATGTCCTATTCAATAATCTCAGGTTTTCAAACTTAAATCCGCATTCGTAACACGCAATAATTTTAACGATGTAATGTTCATTGTTCATAAACTTTATTTACGCATTCATTATATACGTACCGTACGTATATTTTATATTCAATATATATTTTAAAAATCGAAATTTTTTTGGGATATTACAGTATGACAACTTAGAGCAGCTGTAAATATAATATATTCAATAAAATCTAATCTAACATATATCATAATCAATTAAAATTAAAACATCTCGATTTTTTCTCTCATCATCCACCGTATATTGATTAAAAAACAAAAACAATCTAAATTTTTTTAAAACAATATGATATTTATAATCTAATATATATCTATTTTTTTATGATTCTATCTTAACTAAAAAATTAAAAAAAATATATTAAAAAACTTTTATGAGAACCATCCGCATTAGTTTAAGAAAGAAAAATATCTAATCTATCTATATACAGTTGTACAAAACTTCAAGCGACAAAAATATTTCGATTACAAAAATTTAAATGGATAATGTAGTAATTTCTATTGTCGAATCATGTCCAACATGACATACAACAAACCATCTATATTTTTAAAAATTTCAATTTTACTTAAAAACCAAAAATAAAACAATTAAAACAAATCTAATATCTAATCTAATAAAATACAAAACATCAAAAAACGAAAATAACAAATAATTAGAAACAAATCGCAAATATAAGAATATAAAAAAAATCGAGACCAAAAAAAAAAAAAAAACACACACAAAATGTTTTTTTAAAAAATCCAATATAATCTAATCTAATTATCTAATTATATATCTAATTATACAAGTTTGTCTAACGTTGAATCATATCGAAAATAGCAAACAACAAACCATCCATTTTTTTCAAAAAAAAATATTATTAAATTTTTTAAGAAAATTATCTTAACTTGGAAGAAAAATTCTAAAATGAATAAAATAGAAAAGAAAATTCCCCTAGATACATATTTTGAAAAATAATTCTCAGTACATATATTTCGATAAAATATTCTTCATTTCATACAACTCTCATCTCTCCCTCTCCAAATTTTTTCAATCTTCATATCGCACCACCATCATCGCGGCCACCATGCCTCCTCCACAATCACCGCCACCATGTCTCCACCATCATCATATCCCTCCCCAAACTTATTCAATCTCTGTATTGCACCGTTGTTGTCGTCGCCACCGCTACCGCCACCATGCCTCCACCATCATCACATCACTCAGCGTCGATCACCAAGTCGAACTTCATCAGAAACCACGTCGGTAACCCTTTTAATCTCTCTCACCTTCTCTCTGCTCCTTCGTTTTCGTTTTTGTTCCTGTTTTCTTCAAATCCAGATCTGATTTGCTTGAAGAAAATGATTTCATAGGATATGGATTTGGTTCTATATCTTGTGATTTTGTTTTTCGTTGTTGGTTTGTTTTTTAGCAAATTTTCTGAGAAAATAGAATTGACTCACTATTTCATTTGTATTGACGTCTCAAAAGTAGATGAGATCTAAAGAAAAATATCTAGACTCGGTGTAAATAAATCATTTTCAAAGTATAATTATATTTGAATAATTTACAACACTCTCCCTTGATATATTTATCACCTATTAAAGTTGCGTCGTTAAAATCTTGTCTGAAAAAACCCAGTGAGATAAAACCTTTGACAAAAGAAAAAGAGTGCAATCTTCCCCTTAAACAAAACTCCCTTAAACATTGAAATTTTGTTCAAGAAGATTATTAAGCCTTTTTATTCCTATCTTGTGCCTGAGCTTCATAACGGTTGCTCCTGTTAATGCTTTTGTGAATAAATCAGCCAAGTTGTCACTTGAGCGGATTTGTCGCATATTGATAACCCAATCCTTCTAAACACAAGCTGCATTATCTTCATATAAGATTATAGGCGTTCCACGAACTGAAGACATCCCACATGACTCTTGTATATATTGTATCATGGATCTCAGTGACACACATTTTCGGCTAGTTTCATGCATTGCAATTAATTCTGAATGGTTGAAAGATATTGTTGTAAGAGTCTGCTTCACCGATCTCTATGACATTACGATATCTCCAAAAGTAAAACATAATCTATTTGTGATCTTACTTTGTGTGGATTTGATAAGTATCCAACATTTGCAAATTCAACTAGTGTAGATTTCACTCCTCTTGAATAATGTAAACCCATATCAACCCTTCTACGAAGGTATCACATGACATGCTAGATTCTATTCCAGTATCTTATTGTCGGAGCTGAACTATGTCTTACTAATAAGTTAACCGCAAAAATAATGTTTGGTCTTGTGCAATTAACAAGATACATAAACGCATCAGTTGCACTTAAATACAGAACTTCAGGTCGTAAGATGTCTTCTCCCTCTTCTGGAGATCGAAACTCATCTTTCTTGATATCTAATGATCTAACAATCATTGGAAATGTCAAACGATGAGCTTTATCCATATAAAATCGAGAAAGAACTTTCTCAGTATATAGCGATTAATGGATAAAAATTCTACTTGTTAAGTGTTCAACTTGTGTGTCCAGATAAAATTTAGTCTTGTCAAAATCTTTCATTTCAAATTCACTCTTCAAGAGTGAGGCTGTATTTGTGAGATCTTGTGCAATACCTATAAGATTGAGATCGTCCACATACACAACGATAATAGCAAAACCATATGATAATTTCTTTATAAAGATACATGGGCATACATCATTATCCTTGTATCATAATTTAATCAGATATTCACTGAGCCGATTGTACCACATACGATCATATTGTTTTAAATCATACAACGACCGTTGTAGTTTAACTGAATGTAACTGATTGGATTTCTGTGTCTCTGGTATATTTAATCTTTTAGGGATTTTCATATGAATATCCTTATCAAGGGATCCATATAAATATGGCGTCACAACATGCGATGAAATGTTGTACAATTGCATAAACTGGAAAGTTTGAAGGGAAAAAAAATGCATGGAGAAAATGTAGGGCGATCCTATCAAAACAAATCTCCTTTAAGGCAGCTGCATTCAAGGGCGACATCAAGCAAAACAAAACCCAAAATCGAAAAACTCGGCTACCTCCTTCACTTGACGTTCTAAGAAAATATAACTCAATCAAAATCTCATACCCTTTTGATATAAGGGCCAAGAACATTATTCGTATATAATAACCGTGACTACATGAACACCGCACTAGCCCACTCCGAACACAATGTCATAGAATCAGCGGGAGCCAAGGAATAAAACTTGTGAACTCAAGAATTCACATTTCTTATCCGACACCCAAATCGCCCATCAAAAAAAATACTTGCCAGCATCAGTCAAACTCAAAACAATCCCAAACACCTCCCCCATTTCCCTTCTCTTTTCAATTCACAACAAAAAATCGACTCAAAACCACACTACAAAACCCACAACAACAAAAGAAACATGAAATCCCACAAATTTTTTACCTCTTCGAAACCACCTCCACGAGAGAACCAATCAGAAACCCTCAATTTCTCCTTCGCCGGAATATCAGCCGTCGCCGGTGTTGATCGGAGACTAGAGGCTTGGAGTTGAAAGCCAATGCTGTGGAGAGAAAATGAGGAGAGGAATGGGAGTGATTTGAGTGTGGAGTTGGGCCTTAAAGGGCTGGAGTAATGGGGCGATGCAAAGATGTTGGGTTTGGTCCATTTTTGGCGTTATTGGCCCGAATTAAATGAGATGGACCACTCTTTGTGGACTAGTGCCTGAATAGGGAAGTCGGCGACTGGGTGTTTTTGAGTCGAGTCGGGCATACAACAAAATGGCAATCCGATTTCTTTTTTCGCAGTGTAATGTCCAATTAATCATACATATTTTTAGGTTTTTGATATAAGGGGTTTATATGAATAATCAATTGAAGGCATTGATATTTATAAAATAACATATCGACCCAAATTATCATATTTACAACATCTACAATCATAAAATATTTACAAAATAGTGTTTGTTATCATTTCTCTTATTGAAACTTAACGTATGTGATTCTAAATTTCAAATTATCATTCGTAATTAAAAAAATAAACTCTTTCTTTTTCTCTCTTTCTCCCATAAAATTATCTCCTCCTTTAGGTCTCCATTTCCCCACCTCTCATCCCGTCTTTCTTCCCCTTCAAACCCTAAACCCGAAAACCATAGAACTATGGACAATTCGGCCAATTAGTGGAGTAAAAGGTCGAATTAAGATTCTTTGTCAGTTAAGATAATTGTATTACGACAAAGCTCGCCTCAATTTCGAATTTTGGTATAATAAAGCAACTCGAAAGTTAGGATGTTGAACATGTAATGTATAATTTTCATTTCAGTATAGGAATTTGTGAATGCAGAGATATGGAAGGTGAAAATCTTAAAGAAAAAGGCAAGGGCATGTATATTTGGTAAAGGAAAAAAGAAAAAAAAAACATAGAAATCGTTAGTTTTTTATCAGAGAAACGACGACAAATGTTATAGTGTAAATATCTCATGATTTGGATGATTTATTTGAAAATACGATAATTCAGGTTGATTTTTTATAATCCGATTATTTACAAAAAAAAAACCTTTTGATAAAATCAAATAATCTGTCTGACATATTGTCAGATGATATACGTCATGTCATGTGTCCACATTTCTTATATCAATACCACATTTCACGTTGAATTTTGTGTTTTGAAAACTCTTTTTTCTTTGGAACATAAAACAATTTAAAGACTTGACTGAATCTCCTACTTAGTCTGTCCACAAATATATTACCGTGAAAATATTTTCGAAAAAATTCCACTCAAAAGTTGTCATTCATTCAGTTTCACTTTAATTCTCGTGTTTAGAAAACTGTTTCGGTGAGTTTGAAGACTCTGCTTTCTCTATTTGGTGAGTTTTCACCACTGGAACAAGGTTCTAATCGCAGGAGACTACAGAAAGTGCAACCTCGAGATCATTTGAAGTGCCTCGGATGTACATACAGTAAGTCTCGAGATCGTCGGGACAGCATCGAGGTGTCCATCGAACGCGCTTTCTCGTCTCTCCCCCACGTCGGCGCATCCTCTTTACGCGCCACCGGCACCGATTCCGAGGTATATCGACGAAGAAGTTGTTGATTGATTGATTGAATTAGTGGTTATTGTGTAGGTCATGTGTGGATCGAATCGGATGTGAAAGTCAGGATTTGTATATTGTGTCGATGATGGATATTGTGTGTATGCATATGCTTTGAGGGATTTTGTGTATATTGTTGAGACTAGTTATCCACATCGGGTAGAGAAAAAACATTACAAATACATATATAAATTCGGGGTCACTCCACTCTTACCAATTAGTTTTGTGTTGGAATCCGAGACCCCAGTTGTCCAACACGCCAACAATTCGTGCCTCCCAATTCAAGCCCAAAAAAGACATTCTCGCGAGGGGATTTGTCGAGAATGGTTATCCACATCGCTAGGGCAAGAACATTACACATACATAATATAGATCCTTGGCCACTCCCGTCATTGCCTATTGGTTACGAGTTGGATTTCCAGAGATTTAATGTATATGGTTTAGGGGATGAGTGTGGTGAATATGTGGCATATGTATGTGTGTTGGAGCTTTGAGATTGAGGAGATCCAAAAATATGTTCGTAATTCAAGCCCAAAAAAGACATTCTCGTGAGGGGATGTGTCGAGAATGGTTATCCACATCGGTAGGACAAGAACATTACACATGCATAATATAGATCCTTGGCCACTCCCGTCATTGCCTATTGGTTACGAGTTGGATTTCCAGAGATTTAATATATATGGTTAAGGGGATGAGTGTGGTGAATATGTGGCATATGTATGTGTGTTGGAGCTTTGAGATTGAGGAGAAGTGAATTTTGAATGTCCCATTGATTTCAAAATAACAAAGATAGAAAGGTTGAGATTAGAATATTAGTATTCGATGTCATTCTATTCTATGTCATGATCTCAATCATCCGATATACATGAAGCCTAGAAAAACATGCATCGAGACACGCTCTCCTTTTCATTGTACACCGTGATGTTGAGTTGATAAATTATCGAGTTGATTTTTGGATTGCATGAGATCTGTTCCAAATCAGGGTAGGATAGGATGGGACGATTGAATTCGAGGGAGAACTTGAGTTGCTTGAATGAGGGTTTCTGGATATAATCAGGGTTAAGTGTAAGTGGTTACCGTTATATATTTGAAGCAAATCGTTACATGTTTGTTGAGTTTTAGGTATAGTTATCAAGACGTCGTCTAGACGACACTTAGGCGTTAAGGTGGTCTATAAAGGGCTAGGCGAATCTTCGCCTTACTTTGAGGGATCAAGGCGATCGTCTTGGGTAGAAAGCCGTCGTCTTGAGGACGGTTTGGTTGAATTTGGACGACTTATGTACAAGGCGAGCGCTCCTCGGCGGTCAAAATTAAAAATTACGGCATGGTCGAAATTTAATGAAAAATTAAGGGTAAGATTGTAATTGACAAATTTGATAGAGGATTAGTGTTTTTTCGTTAAAAAACTACTCCCTCCATCCTAAAATAATTACAATAATTTTTTATATTTATCCATCCCAAAAATTATAATCTTACTATAAAAGAAAAGTTTAGTTATTAAAATTGCCCACATACTCCTCCTTTTTCTTTATATCAAATCATCCAACTCCATTATCATTTTTTCTATACTTTTCAGTCCTATTCATTCAGAGGGGTATGGGGTCATTTTCTACTAAATTCAACTCTTGCATTAATCCGCTTGCATGGCCAATAGTTTGCGAGTAATTTGGGACGAATGAGTAACAAAACAAGATGAGAAAGTGGATATTTACAATTCTCTCGATAACCCTAAAAGACAAAACACGTAAGGAATCTTGGTTTTGCTTTGAAAACCTTTCAATGAGTTGTTATTAAGTAAAACTCATGTACTGTTGTTATTTTATGTGTTGTTATTTGCTAACTACCTTGTCGTTTTGTAGGATTAATGTTGATGTTATTTGAAATTATGTTTTCAAATGGAGTGATTATGTTGGCGATCTTGCTTGTGGTTTAGTATACATGACGAGAGAACACAATGATTCGTAGTTTGCATCTAAATACATAGTTGATGTCTTTTAATATAGTATCTACTGAAAAAACATGCACTTATGGGGTACAAGATTTTCTTGTATTTCCAATGCATGTACGATGAAGTGTGGGATGAGATAGTTCCTCAATTTTACATTTTGTTGAGTTCAATCTAGCTTACTGAAATTTAACTTCGTGCTTCTGATCTATTATGTACCGGTATAGTACGTGTATCGCATTTAGTGTTGTGAGATTGGGAAGCTGTGTTGGCATAGTCACTTGGATAATCAGTTTTGATTCATGTTATATTAAATTATTAATTCAACAGTTGAATGCTTTTTACCCAGTTTTGTCCTGTTTCAGTTTCACTTTGTGAGCGGATTACCTTTCATTGGAATATTGTACCGTTGAAGCAATAGATTGTTGCATTGTTCCCCTTATTGAGCTGATATGGTCAATATTTTTCATTTTAGCCCGAAGATTATCCAGTTGAATCACTGGTAAACTCCGCAGGACGTTCTTCAGTTGTTACTGACTCTTGAGGGCTCACAAAGGAGTCCATTTTCTCCTGGCGTCATGAATCAGGATTAACAATCTCGGAAGTAGAACCAGGTGTGTCGTCTACTAGTACGAGTGATCAAAGAAGTGAACAACAATTTAGTGATGCTGATTCCTCGATTGATGGGAAGCACATTGGCAGAGTGATTTCTTCTCATGGGATGAGTGGTGAAAGCAATCATACCCTTTAAATTGTAGCTAGTACGCACTGCAGAAGACCTTTAGCTTCTGATGTATATGTCAGTGATCGTGATTACAATCGTTTTTATCAGATAACTGTCGGGGCCATCTCTCGTAATGATCGGCTTGATCAGGAAGAAAGTAGCACACAGTTGCAAGGTGCTGTTTCTGATGGATATAATGATGGACAAAGAGGCATCACCGATTTCCGTGTCCCATATCATCCCTCTCTTAATATACAAGCAGTTTTTGAGTCACTGGAGGATTATAGTATGCCTTCTGGGAATCCAACCATGTCGCCTGATAGTACAGAAGACATAAGAGAAAGGGGTTCACTTCAGTCAAATATGCTTAGGAGCTATTCTGGTGCTCTCGACAGGAGATATGATGAAGCTGGTGATATTCAAGTAAGAAGTGGTGGTAGAAGAATCGTTCGGGATGCCTTTTCGATTCGTAGTTTTATATCTTCTGGCTTACTTCCTCCAACGGAAGAATCTGATAGTATAGGATCCCGACACGGCTTGCTAATGAGATGGAGGACGACCTTGGTAGTGGAACTGGTGGAGGTTCTTCTCACTTCGGTCTGCGAAGTCGCTTACGCAATGGTTGATTGTTGCCATCAAGATCTCAGGTGACCTTTTTTCTGCTCTTTTTCCCCCCTCAATTAAAAGATAAATTAGTTCTGCCTCTCCCTTCTCGGCTGTGTCTGTTTTGCTGGTTTTACTCCTGCTGCTCTATATGTTCCTTACATGGAAGACAAACTTGGTTAACTATTTAGATTATAATATTTCTTCCTATACTAATGTAGTATACTGCTTACAATTGGTGAGATCAAAAGCTTAAACGCTTATTGATTGTGGACAACCTCTTTCTCACTATAGTAATTCTTCAATGATTTTTTCAAAAAAAAAAAAAAAAAAAAAAAAGAAAGAAACTTGCAGTTAAGGCTATCTTTTTCTACGATGGCACAATGTAGTCGAAAGTATCAACAGAGAAAACTTTGGTCTCTCAGGATAATAGCTTGCAGGATAGTCTCATCCATCTTCTAATGGTTCTTCCGCATTTTGCCTCCTAATGAATCCTATATATGCAGCCACTGAGATAATTTGATGTGTATTGTTCAATATTTCTTTTCCTTTTAAGAAGTAGGATTTTGTTTTTGTTTTTTTACTTTTTCCGTTGGCAGTTATGTTGTCGATGAACCCATGTCCAAGATAAGTATACTAAGATTAGCATGAGATTTAGTTCAACACTAACTAATACTTGCTCAGTAGTATGGCCTTTTAGGTTGGAGTACTATTTACATTCTCTGACATGAATAGACAGATTGCTCTGAAATTATTGTCTTGTTTATATTTTACTCTTGCGCTTTCTTTGCTGACAAAGTGCTTGTCACTCCTTCACAGTTATTGAGAAGATCTAGAGGTGACCTTGATGATGAGATAGATGCTCAATTAAGTATATCACGGGTAGTTCTGCTCGCTGAAGCTTTACATGAGGTAAGCCACCTCAGTCTTTTGCCGTATGCCGTGTTCTTGTTGCATCCGTTTCATTAGCAGTTCTTGTATCCAATGTGAAGGGCTATATCACTATTGAAAATATAATCAAAAGTTCCATCTTGCAAGTTGGCATTTTCTGGTTTCTAGTTAATGCAATAAGAACATTGTAACCCCTGGTATTCAGTTTTGCGGATGGACTATGTTTGCCTTCTTTATTTGGTCATTGCTTACCCAACCTGCATATGTCAAGCGGATAGTTGCAACTTGTGCTCGCCAATCAGCTCCGTAGTGTTATTGTTCAGTCGGTCTTTTAGTTAGCTTTTGTGTTTTTATCCCTTGAAGTTTCTTGCTCCAATGGGACAATTGGCTATGTCGTGTACATTAAGGTCTATTTAAGTATTCCTTCCGTCTCATAAAAAATGTTATATTTTGACTTAAGACGATAATTTATGTGTGTTGAATTTTATAGAAATGATTTATTTGTCCTATTGGTTCTTTGAGAGAGAGAGGAGTAAGAAAAAGAAAAGGAGAAAAAAAAATAATAGGATGAATTGATATGATATAAAATAAAAAATAATGATTAATAATTTTGTAGAAAAATGTTTCCAAATATGAAAGTATTGTATCTTTTGTAAGACATCTAAATTATGAAAATGTTGTATTTTTTGTATGACGAAAAGAGTAAAAAAAATAGTCGCAAACATGTATTCCCCACAATTTGGGGTATCCTCGTCCAAGAAACATTTAGTCCATCTGCTAACTAAAAGCTACCTTTTGTTTTACAGTGTATATCCTTTTATTTCGAGGAATTCTCGTAAATAGTACTCTTTTCGACCTAAAAAAAAATGAAATATTTTTTCTAATTTGTCCGTCCAAAGAAAAAATGAAACCTTATTATAAAAGGATATTTTTTGAGTTTAATTTACTCAATTATTTTTATTAATTATTTAATATCATATCATCATATCCCATTATCATTTTATCTTACATCTCCTCTGTCACTCACACACTCAAAAAGTAAGGAGGTCATTTACATCAAATTCAATCCAATTTCTTAAAAATCGTGTATGATTAATTTGTTTAGTTTAATTTAAGACGGAGGGAGTATATAACTTTCGATAATTTTCTTTCTTTTTGTTGAGGTGGATATTCATTCAAGTTGCAACATAAAAGACAACACTCCCCCCTCCCCCACCCCCTGGGGGCCTCTTTTCTTTTCTTTTCCCAAATTACCTTTTCTTACATAATATTTAAAATCATTTATAATTTTTAATATATATATCAAGTATTAAAAATAAATATATATTTAAAATTTACACATTAATAACTATAAAACAAGACTAATATTGAATATAAAAAATATATTTCAAAAAAAAATATTTCCTTCATCCCGTAATAATTATAACATATATGTATGCGATAATTATCAATAATTTTATTCGTATCTTCGAAGTTGTATTACATACATTCGATGTAAATATTTCGGTTTATTTTACTCATTTGTCATTGAGTTTCCCTCTAATTAAAGTCCAAGAACGTCGTGAAATAGCTATTGTCTATGTCGGGAATCATTTTGTTCAACTATTTCTACATCCTCATTATCCTATACCTCCATTGAGGGCCTATAGTTATGCAGTTCGTCTTGAACCTTGGAATGTAGTGATGAACATCGATCCATATGGCAGACAATATTTTGGAGGAACGATTGAATATGATAAAGTTTGTACGTGTTTAAGTATTATTAATATGTATTTATTTATAATGTAATGAATTTTTTTATATTCAATATTGATCTTATTTTGTAGATATTGATGTGTAGAATTCAAATATATATTTATTTTTAATGTTTGATATATATTAAAATTTATAAACGATTTTAAATATTAACAAAAAAAGGGTAAGTTGGGAAATTGAAAAAGAAAAGAGAATCCCTAAACCCCAAAACCCTGGGGAGAGCGGTTCTATGTATTCTCTCCTTGTTTTGTATGATCGATGCTTTTCTTTGAAGAATGAGCGAATTTTGAAACTTGTAATGCTCAAAGCCACCGAGAAGAGTAAAAACTTGCCATGGTAGGATTTAGTCGATTAATTCATCACGTATTGATGACTCGATCAAATGTCGCTTTGGATTAACAGTTTGCGTCAACCACACGCCTGAGTACGTTTGCCTAAACTTTGCTCGGAGACAAACTTGTCGAGCTTTTGCACATATCAGAGATGTTTAACAAGCATATCTAATGTGGTTCTCGAGTAATTTAAACTCAAATAAAATGTACCATAACCTTGACAGCTTATTTGGCAGGGGCCATCACTTCCCCTTCGAGTGTCCAAATAATATGTAACAATTTGATCTACAATCGCATCGAAATAAAGAAGTGCAGCTCCTCATTGTAGACGAATGTACAGTTGTAGGAGCCGTCCGGAACTGGGATTGCCTGACCCCGCTGCTGCTATTCCCATCCCACCAACTTGAACTACTGATCCCGTCACTGCATTCGGATTACTCGAATCCGCTAAAGGGACTTTATCACCATTTGCTTCAGATACAAGCTCATCGATCCTTCGAAACTGAAATGGCCATCTT
>JAOVYX010020457.1:0-17008 GCA_035668315.1 Drosera spatulata | reverse complement strand
CAAATGGAATCAAGGAAATGAGTTGAGACGCAAGCCAACTCAACTTTTTTGCCCCTCAAGTAGTAGCATCACTGAAGGCATATCCCACAGGAGCTAAGAGGAGTGCTACAAAAACAATTTTTTTTCTTTTTTTTCGGCTTCTCTCCTTTGAAGTATTTTTGAACTGAAAGTGCCACACACTCATAGTCCTTTCGAGAAACTGAACTAGTCTGTACTCACCATAGAATAAGTATAGGAGATGTTGCTCGAGATCACTTTATGTAGATATGTGTTGTATATTTATAGGCACAAGAGATGTTAATTAAATCTATTATGAAGTTTTCATTAGCCCTGGGAACTATGCGAACTATTGGTTCTCACTGTTAATGCTTTTATTAATGGGAAGTAGTTCTTTTTAAGGCTTTTTCAGGTTTTTAGTGCATGGATGCACTTCAGCGCAGTTCGTATCTTTACAGATCGCATATTGAGATATGGCTTGCCTCCGTCTTTCTTGGTATATAAGCCGACTGGTTCCTGTGACTTCCATTTCTTTTCCGTCCACCATTTTTAACTACAATTTGGTATTGCTTCGTGGGTTTCCTGCAGTCATGTGTTTTAGCTCCGAGTACCAAAAGTGAAAAGAAAATGCGCTCAACCCTAGAAGGACTGCGAGACTGGAAACAGGTAAATCTTGGAATGAACATTCTTTTATGGCATTGCTTTGCTTAAGTTTTTGCAATTGCTGCTGTTCAGCTCAAGCCAAACGCCTTAAACTGCTCTTCACATTTTCATTTAATGATACCTATTTAGTCACCCCTCAAGTTAGAAGTTTTCTGGTTGCATCAGAATAGTTTGTTCTCTTGATTACCTGGCTGCAAATTACAATGTTCATTTTATGGCCATGGTTGAAAGAATCGGAATGAGTTGAAGGCTGTGTAATAGCATGCAAATCTAAGTGACGAATGTTTGATTCGAAATCTTTACATGTTTCTTTGCTACTACAGTATGTACTGGAAAAGCGAGGATGATGCTGGAGCAATAGGTGGTGTGGCAGGTGAAGCAGATGCTTATCCATATGTTTCTTTCACCATCATCTTGTTTAGAAGTGGATCAATGAATCTGCTAATGAAAGTTGTGATCGTTCTGCTTGCTGCAAAATTTTTTATATTTATTTAACCCCTAAAATAATCTATTCCCTTTATGGCTATTTTCGTTTTACATTGTTTTAGTCCCCTGTCAGCGGACAAATTGCCGGCAGATCATGTCACTTAATTCTGAATGGACTGAAATACTACCTTTTTTTGGTGAACTTTGATCTGTCGGCTGATAACATAGTTGGAGGAATACCAGATGAGCTGGTCAAGTTTCCTAGTCTAGTGGGTTTGAACTTGTCATACAACCATTTGATGGGAAGCATCCCAAACAAGATGGGTGAAATGAGATAGTTGTAATCTCTGGATCTATCAAATCACCACCTTTCTGGAACAATCCCACAAAGCATGTTGGGATTGACTTTCTTGAGTCACCTGAACTTGTCCTACAACAATCTCTAAATGGAGATTCCAACTGGAAGCCAACTCCAAACCCTCAATCTTCCTTCCATATATATCGGCAACCAAGGTCTATGTGGAGATCCATTGCCAAATAAATACGAAGGAGGTGATAATCAACTCAATCTTCCCACTAGCACTACTTCATCACAAGATCATGGAGAAGACTACGAGAAGTTGTGGTTCTACACGGTGATAGTAGCAGGCTTCACACCCGGATTCTGGGCAGTAGTTGGTACTTTAGTGGTGAAGAAGAGCTGAAGACACACCTATTTCAAGCTGGTAGAGGATCTCTTTGGTGAGATTTATGTTCTAGAGGCAATAACGAAAAACAAGCTCAAGGCGAAGATCCCCAATCGTAAGTTCGATGGATGATAATCAACCCAGAACCAGCTCAATGATTAAGCTCAAGTGTTTGGTATTTTCCTACCCAATCTATCTGAACTCTCTTTGTCATTCCGTGTCGTCATTGTTGTATTTCTAATAGTCTGACGTTTGAGCATTTGTTGTATTTCTTAAACCATCCAAGTATCCATATTATATGTAACGAATTCGCTATGCGATTATGAATGTGAAATTATTATGCTAAATGTGAGGATGTTTGTATGTTGTTATAATTATGCATTTCTATCCGATTCTATTTCTATGACAACTTATCAACTTCATATTACTATTAATATCGATTGTTTCCTACATAAACATACTTATTCATTAACTTTACTTGATAGTATGAAGTCGATATTTTAAGGATATGTTAAAATATTGACAAACAAATGACATTTCATTATAACTTGATAGCAATTCATTGTAACATAACAATAGTTTATAAGAATGAAAAAGATAGTTCATAAGGCACAACATAGCGTTGATGAACATAACAGTTTAGGATAATTAACACAACAATTTATAAATCTAAAAGATCAGTTTATGATAATAGACATTGCAGCTTAGGATAATCAACATAGCAATTTATAAATTTCAAAAGATCAATTTTCGATAATAAACATAGCAATTTACGAAGATAAACATTGCAGTTTACAAATACCAAAAACCCAAAAATTTGGCCTGCATTGGTCATGATATGTTACTCGATCCCTTTACAAATACTCCCTCCGTCCCAGAAACGATGTAATAATTTGACCTGGCATGCGTGCCGATGTAAAATTTGACACGCGTGCAACGATAATCAAATGTAATTTTTTTGTAAATTTATCGTGAAATATCAATGGTTGTGTAAGTTACGTATTTCAACCTAATACATGTTGCGAGACGATCAGACGTGATTTGATATGAAAACGAGACGTGTATTCATGCGTATAAAATAGTATAAAATATATACATGTTTCATCTTTTGTGGGACGGAGGGAGTACAATGTCATGGTTCATAATACGAAATTAATATTTTATATATCCACATCATCAACTTACCTATCATAATGTGGAAAAATCATATTTCATATAACATACTCTTAATTTACATAACAAAAAATAGCGGTTTGCATAACAGCAATTACAGCTCACATATCATTTATAGTTCACATAGTATAAATTTTTTTTTTTTTCATTTCACAGGAATAACTTGGTCGAACAAATATCTCTTCTTCCTTCAATGAGACTTTTCTTCACAAGTTGGACAATTAAGACCGATCGTCGGGTGATTCATTTCTGATACCACAAACAATGTCCACATCTTTCAAACCTTCGAAAACAAAAACAAACAAGCATTGTATCATTATAAAATCACACATTTCAAAAATAAAAAGAAGCAGTTCACACAAAACAAAATAAAAAAACAGTTTATAAATATAAAAAAGCACTTTACACAAAATAAAGAAGCAGTTGACAAATACAAAGATACAATTCATACAAAATAACGAACCGCTAACAAAAACAAAAAAACAGTTCAACCAAAATAATAAAATTGTTCACAAATACAATGAAGCAGTTCACACAAAATAAAGAATCGTTAACAAATATAAAAAATAGTTCACACAAAATAAAGAAACAGTGCATAAATATAAAGAAACACTTTATACAAAAAAATAAAAAAAAGTTCACCCCCAAAAAAAAAATATTGTAGTCATTGTTTTTCTATTCCAATTATCATTTTCTCAACTGTCATGTTTTTATGTTCCAATTGTGTGTTTTCAGAAAACAATTTCACGGTTGCACATCATCCTTCATTTCGCAAACTATCATGCTTTCCAAATTTCCTATTCGAATTATCATTTTTCCAAATAAATCATACATTAAAGGGTTATGAGACCTGTTCTATTTATCTATTGAATTTGATTTGTTTCATCTGAATGTTGTCAAAGATTAGAGATTTATCATAGTTAATACATGATTTTATTAGATTGACCACATAAATGACTTTATATATTGACTATAATATGTTTAACTTATGAATGCCTTTAAATTGGTGACTTAGATGTGTTGGTAGGTTAATCAAGCTAGTGATTTAATCTATATTGATCATATGCAGTAGCGACTAGATAAGTTATAGATCAAGTTATCTTGTTATATTTTATCTAGGATCTTTTGACATATGAATAGCATATCAATCTATGTTGTTATTTTATTCATGTTTGATATATTTTTTTATTGATTCAATTATCTATTTTATGTATTCATGTTATCATGGTATATGAGGTAGATGATTAGTTTAGTTATTCAAGCTATCTTGATAATTAAAACTCTAGTGAACGTGATTAAAGGTATTCCCTTTATTCCAATCAAATCATTCATTTGTAAATCTATAAACATTTCATTTTTAATTCACTAAACTACATATTAATCAATTTTGCATAATTTCAATGATCAATCCCTAAGTTGCATGAAGTTATGAGAATCCTTTTTACGTTTGTTTTCATTAGTTTCACCCCAGTTAATCAATCTAGTGAAGTAGTTTTTAGTTATCTTAATTTCTTTAGTTCTTAGTTATGCATACATAGTTAGTTTGTAATTTAATTACAAAACCCCAGCGACGATTCAGAGTTTAGGTTAGGAAATTAAGAATTCAAATATGATTGTTAAAAATTAAACACTCCATCTCTCTGTGGAAGTAACCCCTGATTATTCTATCTATGTTTATATGGGGACTAATCTTGACGTGCAGACGACAACGCATCACTAATTCACATAAGAAACAAAATATTGTCAACAAGTTTTAAATCCTTGATCCTTACTCACATCCTGTATTCGTTTCAATGTGCAAAATCTCATTTTTGTTTATTATTATGTGTTGTGGTATTTAGTATATGGTCCGCACAAGAGGGATCCATATCCACACTAACAATTCTTCCCCTCCCAAATGGTGGGGACCATCATCATATGTGTTTGTTGTTTGCAAAAATTAAATTTCTCCATTGATAAGGTTTTCGTCATCATATCTAACCCGTTATCGTCAGTATGGATCTTCTCGAGCTGAAATTGCTTCTGATCTACTACATCACGTATCCGGTGATATCTCACGTGTATGTGCTTCAATCTCGAATGAAAAATCGGATTCCTGATAAGGTGAATAGCACTCTGATGATCACAATAGAGTCTATACCTATCCTGCTGTAATCCCTAATAAGAAGTTCTTCATCCAAAGCACTGCCTTGCTAGTTTCAGTGGTTGCGATATACTCTGTCTCTGTAGTAGACAAAACAACGCACTTCTGTACCTTTGACTGTCATGACATTGTTGCCTCTACGAATGTTGTCATATATCCTGCGGTAGACTTTCGAGAATCTGCGTCTTCAACTATATCTGCATCTGTATAACCATCCAATATAGGTTTTCCTTGGCCGTAGCATAAATATAGCATAGACATACCTTTAAGATATTTAAGAATCCATTTAACTATTGTCCAATGCTCTTTACGTGGATTAGAAAAGGAATTTATTCACGACTTCAACTGCATAGGCAATATCTGGTGTAGTACATACCATAGCATACATCAAACTGATAATAGCTTAAGCATACGGAATATTCTGTATCTCCTTCTTCTTTATCTCACTCGAGGGGCACTGCTTTGTTTTTAACTGATTTGGACTTGTTCGTGTTGAATCTTTCCAACAACTTCTCGATGTATCGTTCTTGTGATAGACATATCCTTTTGTTCTTTCCATCACAGGAGATCTGCATTCTAAGGATTTGACTAGCGGGACCAAAATCATTCATCGCAAAAGATTTGCTAAGAGCTTTTTTTAAGACAGCGATCTTTTCACTATCCTAGCCAACAATCAACATATCATCAACATAGAGCAATAGGATAATGAAGTTATCATCGATAAACTTTGAATGAAGATGCAAGAATCTGATGATGTCTTTGTGTACCCATTGTCCACCATAAAGGAATCAATCTTATGGTACCATGGTCGAGATGCCTGTTTCAAACCATACAGGCTCTTCTTCAACCTGCAAATGAGGTTCTTCTTTCCTTCGACCTGAAACCTTTCAGGCTGCTCCATGTATATCTCCTCCTCTAAGTTACAATGGAGGAAAGCTGTCTTCACATCAAGTTGCTCGATCTCGAGGTCCATGTTGGCCACCAATCCCAACGCAACTCTGATAGAAGGCATCTTAACAATTGAGAAGAAAGTTTCATCAAAGTCAATACCTTTTTTCTGACTGAACCCTTTCACAACTAACCGAGCCTTATAGCGTGATTGTAAACCCATCGGTTTTTTAGCGTGTTTGCCCTTAGGAAATTTTATCAGCTCGAATGTGTGATTCTCATACAAGGATTGTATCGCTTCTTGTATGATTTGCGACTAGCGATCGCTATGTGGATTTGACATGACTTCCTTGTAACTCTATGGTTCTCCTCCATTAGTCAACATCACATACTTCATGTCAGGATATCTGGTTAATGGTCTGTGTTCTCTTGTTGAGCGTTGCGTCCCTTGTTATGCTGGTGGTTGTACTGGAGCTGGTTCTTCTCGTGGTTCTAATGGTTCTGGGCCATCAACATCAACACCAGTTTCTTCATCACCTAGATCTTTCTGAACATCTACTCCTTGGACTTTCAACACCTGAAGGGAAGTGGATCCAAGTTCATTGGGATATTTTCTGAGACTCTGGGTTTCCCTGGCTTCTTAATGTCCTCAATGATCTGATCTTTGAAGAAGATATCATCTCTACTTCGGATGAGCTTTCTGGCTACTGGATCCGATAACCTGAAACCAAATTTTTCACTAAGATACCCAAGAAATATACATTGTTTCGTACTACCATCAAACTTAAAGCGTTCATCCTTTGGGATGTGCATAAACACTCTGCAATCAAACATCTTCAAGTGTTGATAAGACACGTCTGTTCCTCTCCAAACCTTCTCTAGAATATCACTATTCAAAGGAGTAAAAGGAGAATAGTTTATTAAGTAAGCAGCTGTCAGCAGCGTCTTCCCCCAAAATGATTTAGGGAGCTTCACATGAGAGCATAGAACGGATCTTTTCTGAGATAGTTCTGTTCATTCTCTCTGTGATTTCATTCTGCTAAGGTGTCTTGGGAATCGTATTCTCAAGCCTGATACCATACTTCCTGCAGTATTCTTTTAACAAATCTCTGTACTTACCATCGTTTTCAGCTCTAATACCAATCTGTTGGAAAAACTCGGTATATGATGCAGCGAAAATTATCCAGCATTTTTCTCTCATCATGTAGTGAAAAGGGTATAATTAAATAGTCCAAATTAAATAGAGTCGGCATCAAGAGTTTTATGTGAAAAATCCCCTAAAAAAATAAAATGGATAAAAATCACGGGACCGTTATGATAGCAAAATATTCACTAATGAGGGATTATAAATATCCTCTTTAGACTATACTAAAGGATTACGATCACCAGATAACTCTCACTAATTTTCTTTTATATAGGAGTAAAATATATATCCGTAAAAAATATCACTCGATATTTTAAATTTAGTATTTTTCCTCAATTCTCTGGTGATGTTACTGTGTTTGTGATGCTTTTGAAGTGCTCCCTACTCAAGCCTACTAATAAGCTTTAGAATAATGTGAAAATCCCATATGAATGCGCAAGTTTTGTCCCCAAAAACTGCAACCGTTCGCGTGCAAAATGTCGAAGCCGCCTCTGCTGATGAACAACAACATGCCTCCATGGAGAAAATGCCAGCCATGTACACACACCTGAAAAAATTTAACTTGCACTAACCAATGAATGAATGCATTGAATGCATTTTTGTTTTTCCCTCCCCTCATGCTACCATTTACATTTTTTGTTATTTTTTGTTAATTAATATGTGTTGTAGTATTTATGATGGAGTAATTAAGTTTGGATATCTAGTTAATTTTTTTAAGTTTTGGTATCCATTTTGATGTTAATAGTTCACAGAGTTATTATTTACAGTTCACAGAGTCATTTAATATATATCTAATTATATAATTCGTTTTCTCATGTCGAACCATCAGCGTGAAAAATGACAAATCATCTAATTATAACAAAAAAACAAACTAAAATTTTTAATAGATTAAAAAATATAATTATCCCTAAATTCTCAAGTCTGGAGCTTTCTTGTTGCATCGAAGCATTTCGTTCTCTTGATTACCTGACCGCAAATTACAATGTTCATTTTCTGGCCTTGTTTGTAAAAAAAAACAAACATTTCGTTCTCTAGTCAACTTGGCATGTGTATGGTATGATCCTCTTCATAAAAAATATGATACAAGTAACGTTTCCAAAAAAAAAAAAAAAAAAACAGTTCGAGTCTAGATTCACTTCACATGCAGTAATGCATTAGGATAGAAAATTCAACCAAGAAGAAAACCAGTGAAGATAAATACTACCTAATCATCATAAATATAACAGCCCCACATTACAGGTGGTTGCTGGATTCAATAAAAGCTCACTTCACATGCAATAGAAAATTCATACCAAGAAGAAAATCAGTGAAGATAAATACTACCTAATCATCATAAATATAACAGCCCCACATTACAGATGATTGTTGGATTCAATAAAATTCCACTTGAATCACTTTATTCTTGAATCCTAGTGCTGCACTGATCACACTAGTGGTATATACTGCATCGAATTGTGACCCAACGCGGAGGATGAGTGGTCGTCGCAATCCTGACGTGGGTTCTCCATTTGACTCTTCTACGCCCCTTCCCCACCAGAAGAGCAAGATATGAGCATAAGAATTCACCAAAATTAAGTAGTATCTTCTTGCCCGAAGTTTCATAAATCATACACGAATATAAAATTGTCGCTCTAGATTTATTCAGGCCAGCTAGCAAACTGTAGGCAATTTCTGCAGGTGCCAATACGACTGGTCGGAAACTGAAGGAAATCGTAATGGTAGTTCTGAAGGCGGGTGCTGTTGCATTGTGCTTCTTGATATTGTTGGCTGATCATGATCTCGCTGAAGCCGCGAATCGGAAGAAACTGTCCGCCGCAGCTACAACCGTGCCTTGGGAAGGTCTGCTCGATCTCTCACCACTCTTCCGATTCTTTAATTAGTTGATCTAAGCTATCGTTTATCCGTTCCATATTATATATGATATTTATCTATATGGATCATTTATATCAATATATATATGTATAACATATCTTATTTGATAATTTTTCACATGAAAAAAAAATCAAAACAATCATTTGTTATAATATATCCAGTATTTTCTTTCATATTGTTATAATAAATCTCACTAACATTCAAAAAATATTCTTTTTTCATCAAACTTTATACACATAAAATAACATGTCGAATCAACATATTATCTATAATATGAAACGGAGAAAGTATATTTTTGACACTGTAGTTCAGTCAACGATTACTAGTTAATTTATGTATGTTACATGCCAATGAGCTCGTATGTCTAAACGTCTGCCGAAAAACAAAACAAAATATTCCATAATAAAAATATATAAAGAACATTAGCTTCAACTACGAATTAGTACTCCTAATAAGCACTCCTGTGGTTCTATAAAAAAAACACAACACTTTAAAACATGATATTATTTAACATGTATTTTGATGAGTTTTATCGTATATTGATCGTGTTATAACCATCATTGCATAATACGTAACTTCTATTACAATTAATGTTTCATGATAAATTTACGTCCAACGATGTTTGGTTATTCCACTGTCTCGGTTTTAAGTCTGTCTTGATAAACATCCAATGATCCAACATTACGTTTTTTATGAAACAGGGAGTATATGATTACAAGGAAGCTGTTATCTTTGGTTCACAATTGGGACGAAGTTAATTTTTATGGGCCCAAATTCTAACAGAGAAAGACTGAAAATGCGACATAATACAAATTTAACAAATTAAATTTTAAATCAGTAAGTTTTTTAAATCGAAATGTAGAAATAAAATCAAAGCAAAAAAAAACATAAATAAATAAAATCTTAAAAACCCATCTATTAAACATCTGCATTGTTTGACCTCAATTGCATATACAATGTTGCATGTGGCATGTCACAAATTCCCCAATCCCATACTTAGTTTGCAAGTAGGAGTCCTTTGGACTGATATTTGAGCCTTTGTGGATCCTTTATTGATTATTGCATGCACTTTTATAGATTCGTGTTTATAGTTATGACATAGTATATACGTCTCATAGAGGTGCAAGACTTAATATGGTTGCACTATCCAACTTGTATCTTGTGAAACTTCGTTATTACAATAAAGAATGGCATAATGTATATTTCCTAGCATCAAATGTATGTATATAATATGACAAATGCTACATGACATTTTTTTACAAATATTATTTCGGAGAATATTTCTTAGGTCAATCGAGTGCCGGTTCCCCGAAGGACCATGAAAATCAAGATCTGAAGGCTTGACTGGAAACCCTTTGCTACATCACATTTTTCGTAAATCAATTTTTGATTATCTCGTGATGCAACTCAAAGTTAACCTCCAACGGTCTCTTCCCACTCAAATTTAAGAATTTGCAACATATTACATTACTGCATGCATTTTAGAAATTAAGAAAAAACTATAATACATCGTACGCTGTACAGTGGGAGATTATAAAAAAAAATATTGAATCAAATATGTAAATTAATTTAACTATAATTGTATCTATTCCAATATAAAAATCAATTATAAACTCCGATTTATAAAATGAAAGTCTTACATCATATTAAAATTATTGCGGTTGGATGAATTAATGAATATTATAAAATGTAGTTACTCAATGTTTGAGTTAAATAAAATGATTGTACAAAAATTATTTTAGTTTTACTATTAATGGTTATTGATTTTTTTAATAAAAAAGTAATACACTGATATGATTTTATTTATTTTTTATCATCGAATAGTTATAAATTTGTTACTATTAAAATTTCAATCTCAACTGTTCAACATATAATCAAAGGACCATAAATTAATTGGATAAAATTTCTCTTAATTCATTTAACATAAATTACTTCATTGTCCTTTATTTTTTTTCATACGAAAACACCATGTTTGTCCTTTACATTTATTAATTGGAAAAAAACTCACTTAATTTCATTAAACATAAATTACTCAAATGCCCTCATTTTATTATTTTATTTTTTAAAATTAATTGGACAAAAATTATCTTAAATAAAAAAATTCTTTTTATGATTTTTTTTATCATAGAATAGTAATGGTTTTTTTTTTAAATTTCATTAGATCTAGATTTAGATAGAAGTGTTTTGCACAAGTTTTTTTATTTTTTTGTTTTTTTAGTTACAAATTTAGATTTAGAATTTGTTTTTTTTTTTTTCCAATCTTCCTTTACATTATTACAGATTTATATTTATATTAGATATTAGATAGATTTTGTTCAATGAAAGTTTTAAAATTTATTTTTTCAGTTTCTAAAATTATTTTGAGAAAATTCCCAAAAACTACAAAAAAATAAAAAAAAAGTTCTCATTTGATATAACACGGGAAAATAATTCCCATAACATACATCCTCTCCATCACCAACTCCCTTCTTCCTCTTCATTTCTCCCCTCCTCCACCACCACCATGACTCCTCTGTCGTTAATCATCATCATCATGTATGATCAAATAAAGTGAAATCAAACATTTAGTTCAATCAAAATCGATACTAAAATACAATCCATTGTAGAATCCCAGACATCGCTCTATTTCAACAAAAAAAATCAAACGTAAACAAGATAAAAATGATAAATTAGGGTTTGGTTATTCGAATTTTTCAAAGAATACTGAAATCAAATGATAAAAACATGATATTCATATTACCCAACAAGATTGAACCACAAATTTATACTAATCAAACAATACTGTTCGATTTATATAGGCATACTGTTTCGATCAAACAATACGCTTATACAAATCAAACAGTCCGTCTATTCAATTTTCCTCGAAACGTTGCTCACAATCAAACCAATAATTACAAAAATAAAAATCACAAGATACAAAATAAAGTCACACTTTTTGAATTCTTTTTCTTCAATCAAAATGAAAACACGCTGATTAAAACACAAATTTACTGACGAGCTATTAGAGTTATATTGGCGCACTGTTTCAAAGCAAAAACTACGAAAACAAAATAACAATATACAAAATAAAGCCACACTAGTTGAATTTTTTTCTTCAATCAAAATGAAAACACAACATTTGAAACATAAATTTATACTGGCGTACTGTTTGATTTGAATAGAAGTACTGTTTGATCGAAACAGTATGCCTACATAAATCAAACAGTGTGCCTACAAATGAAATAGTACGTCAGTTCAATTTTCCTCAAAACGTTGCTCATAATCAAACCAACAAGTACGAAAACAAGATCACAAGTTACAAACCAAAGCCACACTTTTTGAATTCTTTTTGAATTCAATCAAAATGAAAACACGTTTATTGAAACACAAATTTATACTGACGCACTGTTTGAGTTGTATTGCCGCACTGTTTTGAAACAGTGTGCCAATACAAATCATACAGTGTGCTAGATCACATCTCCGACAAACCTCCGGCATCGCCATAATCATCTTTATCCCCATCCTTTGTCCCACCGCCTCATCCTCCATCTCCACCATCTCGGAAATCACTCCATCACTAGACGAAAACGAAGCAGAAGCCGACCTGGAGAGGTAAGTGTGCGAGGGCCGAGAAGGAAGGAGGACGACGCAGAGGTAATGAAGAGAGAAGAGTGAGGCGTTGTAACGCCCCGAAATCTGGCATGTCCGGTACGTGACGTTATGTCGTCATAGGCCCAATCCATGGTAAGGCCAATCAACCCAAACGGGTTTGTAGGTATAAAAGTTAAGGAAAGATACGAAATCATTATCATTATAAATCCAAATGATGTTATCCAAACCCAAATTATATTATATTACCTGATAAATACATTCTTCAAATGTCTACAAGTGTTTCCCAATCAAATTATTTCATGTAGCGTTTATTACATTTTGAACAGTGAGGTAATTAACTACATGCATGAAATCTCACTCTAGCGCTTCAGTATCGTCCTGTGATGTATCTGCAAATAAAACACATAATCTGTGAGCTAAAAGCTCAGCAACCAAAAGTATATGTATTCGATTTACAGGATACTCCCCCGACTATGGCGATGAATGAGTACCTGTAAAACATTTTCTAGTAGTCACAGGAAAATATGGGCGCCATATCAAACTATACACCCAATGATAACTTATACGTCTTTGTCCTCGTTTATAATCTTTTACTTATTTAACCATCGTAAGTCCGTGTCCCGACATGAATGATAGAACTCAAATGAGGACAAAAGATGAAGAGAAATTTTTGAGACACAAACACTGATCTGGGCTATGGAGACACAAGGTTATACAGCAGCACAAATAAAACACCTAGCTCTTTCTATGGTACAGCTCCTTGGCTACTCTTGATAGCCAGAAACGTAAAAACCAGAAACCAGTGCAGAATGCGTAAGATAGGGTTCCTGAGAGCGGAGCTCTTGCTGCTATGGGGGTTGTATCCCTTAGTCAATGTTAACTCCTGCCATAGTGCCTGCAAGTGTGGAACATACCCCCTCTCGTATTCCCGGTAACCTCCCGGTCGTAGATGATATATCCTACATAGCTCACTCAAGTTCAGGTGCCTCATCTCGTTCCCCAGCTAGAACGAGACGAACCCCTCAACTGGATCGTCAGCTGGAGCCTGACCAACTGTGCTAGTCCAGGGACTCAAAACCTCACGGACTAGTGATGGATACATAGGCCATCCAGTCAGAAAAAGTGTGACCCACCGCAGCTGTGTAACAGCGTGTAGAATCTCAGTCTAAAGGCCGAGTGTGGCTAACTCACCAGAATGAAGAAATTTGATCCGGCGGATAGCTCTACGAGAAATCGCTTCGTGACGATCCTCATACTCGTCTGGAATGACTATAGAATCATGCGGGTATGGAACTACGATACGCTCAACTGCAGCTGAAGTGCCCTCGACCGATCGAAATGCTGGATGTTTAGAACGAGGCATTTTGTATAATTACACCCTACACCAATTCACATTAATTTCATCAAATTCAGTGTGTAATTCAATAATCCAACTATGAATTCATATGAGTTGAAATTGCGGATTCATACCTAGGTTTTCTCAAAGAAAAAACAGAATTATTTTTTTGTTATACTTTTTTCGTCATAAATAAAACACGGAACATTATTAAAAATGGTCCCAAATCACAACATTTACAAAATTGGTATGTTTTTGTTATCAAAATGTCTATATTGTCTTTACTTTATATCATATCATTTTCATTATTATTCATTTGTCTTATTTATTTAGCAATACTTTGATTCGGCACACGTGTCGATACGAAATTTAACTCGTAACACGGGACGATCAAATATCCCACATAAATAAAACGCGGCACATTATTAAAAATGGTCCCACATTACAATGTTTACAAAATTGGTATGTTTTTGTTGTGAAAATATCTATATTATCTTTATTTTATATCATATCATTTTTATTATTATTCATTTGTCCCATTTATTTAGCAATAGTTTGATTCAACACAGTGTCGATGCGAATTTTAATTTGTCTCACGAGACGATCAAATGTCACTTTTCACAAAATCATCATATAAAAAACGAAATGATACTTCAACCCTGTGACATTTAAGTTGTTTGTATATAAATTAGTCTTAAGATTAAAGACCGCTAGAATTAAACTATTTGTATAAAAATTAATCATATTTAATCGTATCCCGTGTTTGATAGATTTGAACACTGAACAAGATGAAATAATCCTATTTGAGTAATTATCCTTCCTTAAACAAACACAAGATAACGACAATCCCGGGACAAATAATCTAGGCACAAGTAGTATCGAGACTATTTATCCGGGATTAATAATCTCATTTAATCTCATCCCCGAAATAAACATACCCAGGATTACAATTGATAGTACTCACTCTGTCCGAGGAAAGTTGCAATAGTTTGATTGAGCGTATTTCTCGAGCTCTATTTCAACCAGTTTTACGTGACAATCAAATGATTTTTGTTTACATTTTTCGTACAATACTAATGATAGTTCACATCATCTTATTTAAAACATGACACATTGGAGGATATTTTTGCATCGTCTAGTGATAGAACTAAACTTCTCAAAATACGTCTTCAATATTAAGTCAAACTATTGCAGTCTCTCAGGGGATATGTGCTCAATGCTAAATAGAAACTATTACTCCTTCCGTCCCATTAAAAGTATAATCTTTTGATTTTTAACACTATTCAGTATGTATTTTGACGAGGTTAATTTTATCATTAGACCATATTAAAATAAAATTTTTTTAGTGCAGATTATACTCTAGAACAAAAAACATCATTAGTATTTTATGAAAATTTTACAATAAAATATCGTTTCATCATCCCATTAAAAATTTACATCGATATATTTACACAGTCAAACTATTGCATTTTTCGTAGGACGGAGAGACTATAAGTTTCTCGAAAGGTAAAACCGTTATTCCTTCCGTCCCAAATTAATTACAACACTTTGAATCGATATTAGATTTTATATTTGTGTTGAATTTGAAAAAAAAAATATTTTATTAATAATAATGAGTTTATTATAACAATTAAGAAAAAAATTAATAAATTTCATTAAAACAATTTGATATTATTTATGTTAAAATTTTTTTTGATATAAAAACATAACATATATCTTAAATCGATAACAAAAATATTATAAAGAATATTAGACGAGGGTATAAGTTTTCATGGGATGGATGATGGTCTAATAAATAGACATTTATATTCGAGTTTATGAGAAAAGTTGAATAATCTCTCGTCTCCCTCACGGCTCACCCTGCTCACTTTCTCACCTCCTCGTCGACAACCACCAAGGAGATCCGGCAGACGCCGATTCGTCCCCCCTGCTTCAAGCCGAGCGTCCTCGCCTCCGATGTTTTCAGATTCCAGCGCCGACGAGCCTCGATGGCGTTTATCGGCGGCGTTTCCAGGCCTACCCTGCCATTCGCCTTGACATGTTGCCCTAATTTAGAAAGAAGAGGGTGCCAAACCCTCACTTCCACCATGAAATCAATTACCAGCAGCCTTTCCTGATCGTGGAGCTCGCCGGGGTCAATGCTGGACACTCATTTTCTCGCTCTTTCGAGGTTGAATTCTGAAAACTAAGCACTATGTGAATGTGTGGATATGACTTGTTTTGATAGTCGGGCTTCAAATATTTGTGGTAGGGAAGCTGTATACTGTTGTTGGATCAATAGACAGTCGTTTCAGTCATTGATCACTTATTTTTGTCTAAGCCATCGAGGTAACACGATTCTGTTTGTTTTGGTTTTTAAATTAGGGTTTTTGTCATTTAAGCCACTCAAATCTTCTTTAATTCCAAATAAGTCCCTCAAATCTTCATAATTTCAAATTATTCCTTCGAATGCTTAGACAAAATGATCCGTGCAATCCAAATCTACTTTAATTCTTACAATATAATTGTGATATTTCAAGAATATCTTCGATTGACATTTAATTCATTCATATTTTTTGATAAAATAAACAATGATTTGAAGAAAATAATAGCGAAACAGAATTATTTTGTTTAAAAACGAGGATTATTTTCTGTTAAATAAATATTTGAGGAACTCTATTGGGATTATAAAGTTTTTAAAACAGGAATTGGATTATTTTGTCCAATACATAACAATTTGAGGAAGTAATTTGAACTTATGAAGATTTGGGGGACTTATTCAGAATTAACAAAAATTTGAGGGACTTAACCTTTTTTTATTAACGGTTAAAGGGGGCTGCTTGCTGGCGACATCAATGTACAAAATCCACTGGTTTTGAAAAAAAAGAAAAAAACCCAAAACAACAAAGGAAAAACTAAAACAATAAAAGTAGTGATCAATCTGATTGTTTTTGCCTTGTTACTGCCAATTAGCAGCGTCTTCTGCTGCTCCTATTGTTCGTTTTTTTTAAGATCAATATTGTTATATCATTTTGTGTAAATCTATAATACTAATGTATGGAGTTGTTTTTGTTAGTCAACTACATGCCAACTTTCTACTGGTTTATCGT
>JAOVYX010020456.1:0-17009 GCA_035668315.1 Drosera spatulata | reverse complement strand
GACTTTGACTCTCCAAAGTCCAAAATTGTTTGTGCCATCGAATTTTTCCACATCAAATTTCATAGGCGCCATCGCACATTTTTTTTTCGAAAACACTGTGTACGCCGGAAACACTGTGAAAACATTGTTCTTGCCGGAGTACTATTCACCGAAAACACTGTGTAAACAGTAATTCTGTCCGTACGCTTTTCACGTTACTGTTCACGTACTGTTTGACACTGTTCACCCGAAAAAAATTTGTTTTTGTGGAAAATAAAAAAAAAACTTACCCGTAAAAAATATAACTTAAGTCCCAAGCTTAACAACGTTCTTTCCTAAGCCTACGTAGACGAACCCGGTGTAGGAAATAAGGATTGAAACGCTCCAAACTCTGATACCAGTTTGTTACGAACGGGTCAGTTAATAATAAACATAAACAATAATAAGTGCGCAAAATTAAATGAGACAGAGAATTTTACGTGGAAACCCTTGCGGGAGAAAACCACAGGCGGTCGCCGACGACGAAGAATCTACTAACAAAAGGAGGAAATACAAAAGGAGCTTCACTCAAAATATTGAGAATCTCACAATAAGGGATAGAGATAATAATCTCTAAACAAATCCTTTAAACCCTCAATATATTTTTGTGGATATATGTGAATAGTAACCCCATCTTTTCTTTTATTTCTTTAATCTCTCTCCTTTCCCCAATCTCTCCTTATTTTCCCCAAACACCTCAGAGACAAACTCCTCCCCTGCCCGCCTCTCTCCCTTCTTCCTCTCCTCTCAATCTTTGGATTTTTGCTCTGTAATTCTTGTCTCAAATTTCCGCGGCTCTCTGCCTGTATTTATAGCAAGAAAGAATGAGGCGTGCAAGTTTCTTTCGTCTGATGAGGACAAAGGCGGCGACGGCTAGTGGTGGCGGCGGCGGCTGGTCAAAGACGGCGACGGCTGGTCAAAGGCGATCGTGTTTGAGTCATCTTCAACAGATAGCAATAGTATAGACCTCGACGCTGACAGTGCAGACATCGGCACTAATACCAGTGTTAATGCTACGCACCTCACTTCTAGCAGTAGAATCCCCTGTGCAAGTCCTGGTGTGAATGATACTGGTAGAGATAGACACCGCGCACTTAATACTGCTAACAGGGAGACGGGGCATAGGAATCATGGTAATCATCCACACCAGACGAATTTTGACAGTAGAGATCCTTTTATGCTGCCGCTGCCTCCACCTTTTCCATGTGGGGTTAGAGTGTCTCCAGCTTTTCCATGGTGGGTGAGACCGCCTCCACCTATTCATCCTCCTATTATCGGTGCTCCTCCACCTGTTTACGGTTCTGTTATACATGCTTCTCCAACTTTTCATGGTCCCTTACCAGGTACGGATGTGAATACTAAACATCGAAGTTACATTTTTGTTTTTCGATGTATCATGCATTTTTAGTTTGTGCTCTTTCTACAGAATATCAATGTCCATTTTATGGTGCACCTCATGGTCTGCCTCCTTATTTCCGACCAATGGCTCCGTTTCTCCCACTTCCAGATCCACGAGTCATTGAACAGTTGATCCATCAGATTCATTATTACTAAAGGCACAAGTTGTCGTTTATGATGTATTTCTTGGTTTCAAGCTATGTATGTTCTATAGTTGATTGATTTTGTATCATTGAATTGTTGGATGCAACAGTAAAGATAACCAGGTGAAAGATACATTCTTGCGGGGGCGTATGGATAAGCATGGCTGGGTTCCTATTTCTCTAATTGCAGGGTACCCTCAAGTAAGTCTTTCCTGGTTTCGCTTACGCATAAGTGATCTGCTTGTTCTGTTCCTGTGTTATTATGTTTCATATTGTTAATGAATATTTTTTGTTATGTAATTGATAGACCGTCTTGAATTCGTTTATAGGTCGCTAAGCTGACGGATAATATTCCACTTATACTGGACACAATGAGGCAATATTCAACTGTTGTGGAGATTCAGGTACGTTGCACTTTCTAATCACACCTGTAACTCTTTCGTGAAGCTCACTTTGTATTTAATACTACCATTTCAAGATAACGGGAAGGAGTGTGAATCTTAATTGATATCCCTTAACATACTTGCAGGGTTGGAAAATCAGGAAACGTGTTGATTGGCATGAATGGATACTACCACGGCCTGTGCAATCTCCTTCAGTATCTAGTTCTTTGCCTCTCAAAGATCATCTGAGCGAGTCATAGTCAAGTAATGAAGAGCACCGACCATACTGCGATAAGTCGTTGGATCATCTAACAATTCACCATCTTGACTAGAAGGCAAAGTACGTGCCACAAGAGGAGTGCTAAGAGCATTAGCTTCATGCATTTGAAAACGCTCCAAAACACCCTGCAGATCACTTGCGTCCAAAGTGTTACGTATGATTATAGGAGTGTTTAATCACAAGGGGAGCATCAGTTGGTGATTAGATTTTTTTTTTCCTTTTTTTTTTTCGGCATCAAAGCTCCATGGTCTGTATCTTTTTGGGTGAGTTCTGAGTTCTCGTAGCAACAAAGATTGGAAGCAAGGAAAGTCCCTGTGATGCCTAGCAACGGCTTGTATGGAGTAAGATATATTTTCCAAATTTACCAAAAAGAAAAAAAGAGAAAAAATGGACAAAAACAAAAGCAAACTTTCTGCCGACAAACCAACCTGGGTTGATCTAGTGGTGTTCGACTCAACCTTTTTCTCGAAGGATTAGTTGAGGTGGACGCGAACTGGTCCGGACATCCTCGTCATCAAAAAAAGATTCCTGGCCAACTGTTGTTGTTAGAGTTAGAATTGTTTCATCGTGGGATCAAACGGATAAAGAGCAACGAATGCATAAACTATGAAATGGCCCTCTGCCGCCAAAAAAAGTGACTTGAGCCCAATAAACACCAACTAGAGGAGCTTCAAGCCAAAGATGGAAAGCTGATGGCAGATCAGCTTCAGGTCATAAATGTATGAGAACAAAAATAGAGCAAACAAGCTTTGGTTAAAAACTCTGGTCTCTTTTCAAGCAGATACCTTCACCCAACCCCTTATTAGTCATGTCCTGGTTCCATTGGCACAAAGCACATACAGTAACTGTAATCACAAAAATGGTGATGGAGAGATTCCTCTGCTTTTTCATCCTCTTTCTTTCAACTCATCAACTGAAGTTTCTGTTTCGTCGTTTTTGTTCACTGCTGTCTTTACTTATTCTGCTATCATGATGGAACTGAAGTATGAGACTTTCTTGTAAGTAGTAACATGAATTAGCACAAATTTGCTACATGATGGCATGATTGGAAGATAATGCTAAAAGCCAGTAGAAACTCTACTACTACTACTACTATATTGCATAGATTCATTTTGAGAATTTTTATCTACGACAATTCATATAACTCAAGTTATCTATCATTTCAAAGAAAATTCATAAGTTTATGATCAATAAATCAACCAACCAACCATCGATTTCATAATACAAATTCAATCTTCAAAATAAAAATGACAGTTGAATGCTTAAATAAGTGAACACACGGACAATAATCACCGAAGGAAAAAAAAAAAAAGGTGACTTGTTTTGAAACTGATCTACCAACCATCTACCTATCGTTTCAAAAGATGATCTTTTAGAACGGTCAACCTAATTCCTTATATCCATGGATTTCATCAAAAAGTAACAGAACTAGCTATCAACCATGGACAAATTGTAGCTTTGCCTAGTTCCTATCCATTGCTTGCTTGGCAGTGTCACTTTCATGGGCTCAACAGTTAAATATAGGACCTGCCATTTTCTCACCAATCTCTGAATCCAACAACAACAAAAACACAGTGTTTATTCACTGGACAATATCCACAATAAAATAACAGAATCCACCGGAACAAGTGTTGCACTCTCCTAGCTTTTGTTTGTCCAATGGTCAATGCCCAAATGACTCTTGTCACTGATTAAAGAAGAAAAAAAGAGTATGAATATGAACAAGAAAACAACTGAACAAGATCATAAACATGATATTGCTGATGAAGAATCAGAATCTGATCAAGAAAAAAAATTTAGGAGAAGGATTTGGCAGTTCAGGGAACATCAAAGTGGGCAAAGGTTTGATGAGTCATAATCAAATCAGATAGAGCAGGAAATTGAATAAAATGGGTGTTGATTTTGGGAATCACTTGATTGTCCTTTGAGTACGCTTGGCATGGATAATTGAAGCATTTGTGTCATCTTTGGTCCTCTGTATATTGTCTCTTCTTCGTCAAAACAATACTGAAACAAGTATTCTTTCTTTAGACCTTGTGATATTTCAAAAAAAAGAAAAATAGAAAACACACAACTGAGTTCCATATAATTCATAAGTTGTTATAATTTTATCAAATTCATAATGAATTTTTTAATATTTTATCATGAGTTCAAACTTTCAATAACAATGATTCCTCGACTTTTCCCTTCAATTCTATCACGTCCAAATGTTGTGATCAACTAGTGCGTGCTAGTCACTTTGGACGTAGCTCGATCTTTCCATTCGTGCGAAGACAATTCAACCCTTGTCCCAACACAAAAGCCTTAAACTTTGATTTTTAGGGTCAGACAATATTGTACGGAGAGAGGCTGAGGTGACAACTGTCACAATTTAGGAACAGTTCGCTGTGAACATGAATAATGATGCTCATTTGCTGATGGCGATGGTTGCTCTCATGCACACTACTCAAGTCGCCCAATTCTCATGAATCAGGACACGAGTATCCCTTTGCTATATTGCAATTATTTCACTCCCTCCTCCTCTTTCACAAAAAAATATTTCCACCGACTCATTTAATAGACAAACAAAACTCGTATGAATATAATATATATATATATCGAAATATATCAAAGATATATATTTATTGAAATATTTTGACATTATATAAAAATTTATATTAATGTTAAATTTGTGTGGATTTTGATAAAGAATTTTTTTTTTGTTTATGATAGTGCGATTTACTGTGACATTTGTGAGAGGATATAGTGGATGTATTATAACAGATAGGACTGATTGTATTTTTTTAGTTAAAATGTTACCAAAAGAGAAAATGTTTCAATTTTTTTGAGACTGATCAAATAGAAGGAGGAAGTAAATCCATAATTGATAACCTCAAAAAGATCAAAAGTCTAAAATATTATTATTTTATATCACATGAGTTTTTTAATATTCGTATCAAGTCAGCACCTCGTAATTTATTTAAGACAAAGAAAATATATATTCCTTTCGTCCAAAAATAATTACAACGACACACTTCAATATTTTAGCGGGACGATCAAATATCTTTTTTTGTGATATTGTCCTGAAATAATAATGACATATTAAATTATGAACTCTAATCATGCATAAAAGAAAAAATATTTTCTAACATTATTAGGAACAAGAACGAAAAAATCTCAAAAGTTTTTTTTTTCTAAAGATATTTTTAATCCATAGATATACGTTCTTAAATTTTAATAATTTTGATAAAAAGAAAAACAGATATATAACATGACATCCATAAATTAGATGTGTCCATGAAATTAATGGTCAAGATTAAAACGAGATGGTGAATTAATTTGGAGATGCGTGCGTCGTGCGTAGTGGACGAAAATAGACCTATTAATTATTGAGTTATTATCACGAGGTGCATCTTCTCATAACCATTTAATCATAATCGTTAATTTTAATTAGATATATCTAAACTTAGATATATCATATTGTCTTCGTCCCACAATAAATGTTATAAATTGATCAACACGGAATTTTATGTATGTGTTGAATTTTTGTGCAATTTGTTGAATAAAGATTTTTTTTTGTGTTAGTGGGGGTTACTGTAGCAGTTATGAAAAGAAATAGTTGGTGTAATGTAGCTGAATGTGATTGATTTTGTATTTTTTAGATAAAACCTTTCCAATTAAAGTAATATAATGTTCCCTCTATCTCATATAAATTACGTCACATTACTAAATATGAAAGTTCTATATAAACTATAACACTTTCATAATGACAAGTTTGAAATGCAATAAATCCCAAAATATCCTTATTTATATAACATCATCTCCATAATCATTATTTTTTTTTCTTTTCACCGACTTTCTTCTTCACACTCATAAAGATAAAAGCGTAAAAACTATCAAAATCAATACATATATTAATAAATATGTCAAGTCAATTTTTTATAATTTATTTAAGACGAAGGGAATAATTATTATGAAATATGAAAAAATATTATATTTATTATAAGATTAAAAAAATAATATATATTTGTAATCCTTTTTTAAATTGGCCTCATCTACAAACAGCGATGTTATGTCTAGCTATAGGATAACCAACACTTTCTCCATTCGCAGTGCAGAGATTTCTTGTTCGAGTAAAAAAATGATTACATGTAGAAAAGAGAGGATTGTCGGGCAGAAGAGGAAATGGTGTGTCCAATAAAAGTAAAAGCAGGTGACGTTTGGAAAAGACTAGTTGTGCCAAGCAACAAACAACCCATGCATGCATTTTGCCCTGCGAATTGAAGGGGTAAATCTCGTTCACTGGTGCAACTTTCACGGTTTGGTGGTAAGAATTTTTCACATTATCAAGAGCAACGTCAACATAATTTTCTAACGGATTCTTTATTTTATAATATGAACATTTATTTCATCATATTTAAATTAAATTGAAATAGTTTGACTTTCGTTTTAATTTAGACAAATTTTGACTCGTTTTACGAAAAGATCAAATTTCATTTTTCGTAATTTATAATAAAATATGAATGATTTTAATGATATATTTGGAAATGATTTTAAACACCACAAAATACATATTAAAACAGTAAAATATACGATGATATTACGATTTCAATAACACCGATGGAATACATACTCTACATTTTAAGCTTCCCTTAGCACCCACCATTCTCAAGGGACATCATATATGGAAATGGAAATGAAATTTCTCATGCATTTCTCATGACATTAAGCAATTTGGAACCATAGATAAATAGAATATTCAAAGGGAATAAGGAAATAAAGAATTACCAACTACTAGTAATTATTTGTAAAGAACATTTTGAATATTGTAATTAGACGAAACAAAAAATAGAAACAGAATTTTTTTTTGTTTTATTTATTTAAGAAAAAAACTAAAAGTTTTTATTTTTTAAAAAAAAATAAATAATTTTGTTTCATCAGTCAGTAAAACAAAAACAAAAAACAAAAAACAACATATAAAAGTGATACAAAACAGAATCTAAATTGGTTAGCATGAGTTATCCATACAGAAAATACTCCCTCTTGTTCCCTTTCCACCAAAAAACAAAATAATAGTTAATAAATAAATAACCCCTCCCGCCAATGAAATGTACACTTTTCTTTTTATGTTATGTTATTAAAATGTACCAACACTTTTTTCTTTTGAAATTTTTTCCAAAACAATATTTTTTTGGTCTGAATTTATATATAACGGTTTAACTCGATGCGGAGATTTATACATGAGTTAAACTCTTGTGATATTTAATAAAAACAGAATATTTTTATAGTGATATTGAAATTTAGTTTTGCAATTGTGAGATCAGGAGTTATGATAACAAGCAACAACATGAGAACGATATACTAAAGAAGGAAAAACGAAACGATAATGTTAAACATGAAGTGAACTACTTCCTTCGTCTCAATATAATTGTAACATTTATTTTACATACGTAAATTTAGTGTTATCTTTTTTTCTTTTTTACAACGCTAATTTTCAACCTGTAATACTCGAAAAATTTTGAGAATTTAAAAATGAATATATAGCGTTACGATTATAAAATAATCGCGCTAAAAGGGTTATAGATTTAACCCAGGAAAATATTTGATTACTAAATCAAATATAACGATAAAATATTTGGGATGAATAGTTGAACACGCCAATAAACATTACGAGCGAATAAAGTTACAACGTTATAAACGTTGAGCGTAAGAGCTAGCGATTTTAATCCCCATAAATAATGAATTATGACTTGGGAGAGAAACAATGGATTCATCCGTGTGATCGTGTACATAAGAAAACCAAACATGAATCGAGATAACCTCACTCGTCCGAGACGCTTCTTTTATTCGATCACACGCGTCCTTTACATCCGTGCGTGTTTTGGGATATGTTTTGCTGTGTTCGATGCCTGAGGAATGGATTGTATGCGTTTTAGCGTTAATTGAAGGATGCGTGAGTATTGGACGGGAGTTTCTGGATGTTCAGGATGGTCGTGGGCGCGACGAGGAAAAACCTTGGTATATGGGCTGATAGGCACGTCGCGCCCGCGACGGCCTTCTGGCCAAGAAATCGTCGATTTCATGCGTCGAACCTTAGATCTAAATACGTATTTGAGATATATAACCCATACGCATAGAAATATAACCTTGAACGTGCACATATGATCACGTTTGATATGTGGTGGGATATTTAGGGTTAAAATGAACTAGAATACACTCCATTATATTATGTATATCATTCGTCATCCTCTTCGCATGCATGCAGCGGCTTCTACGCGTAGTGACGGAGCCACGGGTTGCTCTCTACAGGGAGGCCCAAATTATCTCAATGCTGGCAAACGATATCTCATTGAATGTGCGCAAGAGGTGCAAGGCGACGCACAGAGTAGACAGGTGCGAAAATACAATCTCATGGGTATCCCGGATAACGATTGACATTTTATCTCTGTACTCCGAGTCGGTCATATACTTGAAGTTGCCGCTTTTAAGTCGAAACATGAACCCTAAATAAATGCTAAGAAAGGAATGACTCTTAAAAGCGATACGAAGTCATATAAAGCAATGTAAAACGATGATGATTGATATGACGTCCATATTTTCCAATATATATAATAATACTTTAGGGACTTTTGGCGGTCGTCATAATCGTTAGCGGAAGTTCCCTATAATTGGAATTCATACACCTGAGATTGTTGAGTTTCATTAGCTCACGGTTATGTGTTTCAATTGTAGGTATGCCACCAACAGCACCTGAAGTCTCTTAGTATGAGCTTGCATTCATATAGATGATCTCACATGCTTCGTAGATTATAACAGATCAGAGGATCCATTTTGTTTAATGGAATATTCGACTTGCAATGCCTCTGCACAAATGTTGTAATTAAACAGATATTCGAAATTATAAGTTATGAATGTGACTACTGGTTCTAGTTTCCTTGACTTCTATACCTCTAAACCCATTCGGTTTATTTGACCTTGTCACGGACTGGATTCGTGATGACATAACGCCCACGTGTCTTCCAGCATGAAAATCCGGGGGCGTTACACAACCACACAATCTTTTTTTTCTCCATCTTTTTTAATTATTGACCACACAATATATTCCAAATATGAAAACGTTGTAAACAATTTGAGACAGATCGTTTTGACAAAACGATACAATAAGTTTAAGACGGTGATAGTAAAACAAATGAAGTTGTTCAGCTTATTAACCCACAACAAAACCTAACAAAATCAAGAAAATAGCCCAGAAATCTAAATGATCCAAACTTAACTTTTGAAGAAAAAAAAAGGTCCTAAATCAGCGTTGCATCAAGTTAGTAGGATGCATTGTAATTTAACATAATTGCTTTGTTATTTTTTAGATTAAATTTATCAAAATAGAAAATATTATAAGATAACCTAAATAAAAAAGTGTTATATGATATTTTTTTTTTGATAAAGAGTGTTACATGTATTACATAAAAATAAGTAAATAAAAAATGTGAATAATGTACTTCCTCCGTCCCATATTATAGATCATATTTTTTTATTTGGATCTTTTCAAAATATAAGTAATATATCATATTTAATAATATTTTGATATAAAAAACACAAAATATAACCATCTATTATAATACAGACATCATCTATTTCCTCATTTTCTCTCACTCTCTCTACTTAACCCCACTTATCATTAAAAAAAATGATCTTTCTTCATCAAATCTCATAAAAATTTATCACATACATAAATCCATGTGTCGGATCAAACCATTTGTTATATTTTAAAACGAAAATAGTATTTATTTTTTCAATAACCTCCTCGAACTCATCTTCTCAATTGTCATAATATATCGGACTACTGACCCAAAAAGTAAAGAGAGTTTGAAATTATCATCCGAATTTTCAACACAAACATAAAAGAGAAATGTTAAATATATTGGTTTTGCATTTTTTTGATATTATGTTTTATTGATTTATTTATAATAATTATTTCTGGATCTTGTATGATGAATTGATTCAATCCTAAAATTTATCCATAAAATAAAAATCCAAATAAAAAATATTAAAAAAAAAATACAATTAATAGTCCTCAACGTGAAAACTCGATACCAATAAGTGTCACGAAAGGGTATATGTTTGATGCGGATGTCATGAACAATTAAGAAAGGACACGTACTCCAGACGAACACAAATACTCCACACACAAAAAAAAAAACAAAAAAAGAAGAAGAAGAAAAAAGAACAAAACACAAAACCAGACGACTCACAAGTCCTCGCAAATTCCCCTGAAATCCAACAAAGAAACAAAAGTTCCCATTTCTCTCATCTCCAATTCTCGTCCCCTTCTCCTCTTCCTCTCTGAATCACTTCACTTCACTTGCACAGTACCTCCACTGTGCACACTCGTCTCCTCTCCTCTCATAAAATGCTCCCACCATATTCATCCTCCTCAACCTCAACCATCTCAACACTCTCCTCTTCCTCCTCCACCTCTTCAGCACCAGCACCACCAGCCATGGACGATGTTTGGAAAGACATCACCCTCTCCTCCTCCACCACCACCTTCGCATCCAACCGCAACAACCACAACGACAACCACATCGTCTTACAAGACTTCCTCAGCACCGCCAACCCTGCCATGACGTCTCGGGTTGGCGGTGCTGCTGCTGTGTTCTATCAGAACACCCAGAACCACCCTGCTGTGGTGGTTCCGTTGCCAATGACCGCTCTCAGTCTCAACTCGGGTGCAACTGATTTCTGTTTTCTTGATGATCAGATTGTTGGGCGCGATGGTGTTGAGCATGGAGGGAATAATAATATGAGGGATGTTCCGGTTCCGAATTTCGACGTGGGGTTCGAGGGGTTCTCTCCGTCCGGGACGTTTATGGGGTCGTTTGGGAGGAAGAGGTTTAGCGAGGAGGCGGAGATGGGGTCGGGAGATCGGAGGCATAAGAGGATGATCAAGAACCGGGAGTCTGCCGCCAGATCCAGAGCTCGAAAGCAGGAAAGATATATCTCGCTCTCTCCCTTCGTACATGTTTCTTTGCTGGTCCTCCTGGAAACTGTCACTGTGATGGGTTGATATGTGTTCGAGATGAATTAATTAATTGTAACGATCATTCATTAATCTTGAGTGCAAAAGGAATAATTATCCTTATGTTACAATGTTGCCAAATCTTAGTCTAGCTAATAACTGCGGAGTGGTTGACATGTGTAGGAGATCATATAGTACTTCGTAATTTTCATCTCGACGGACATCTGGTGTTCAACTATTTGTGGATTATCTTAACTGAGTATTTTGTTGGTTTATATTTGGGGAGAGACAGGCTTATGTGAGCGAGTTGCAGCAAGAAATCGCACAATTGAGGGCGGAAAATAAAAGGCTGTGGACACAGCAACAGGTACATGTATATCATGACACCCACCTCTGCAAGGTGGATAGAGTCATAGAGTGGATATATATATATTTCTAGTAAATTTTGGATGATTGGGTATATTGGATTTTGTATGCTATGTGAGTATTTCTAACTGTACTAATTGGGAAAGTCTTCAGGTTATGTTTATGTGTAGATCTAAGCAAACCAAGAGGACCCCACCTCGCCTATTTTTACTTATGTTTGCCTTTGTTTGGAAAAGAGTTATCTTTTGGAATTTGGGACTCATTGGTAGCTTTTACATTCCATGGTCATGGAAAAGGAACAGGATGTACGAATGGACTAAAGGTAAATGATAGGACTCACGAGAACGATATATTTGGAACAACTTCGATAGGAGTAGTATATGCTATGTTGATCGAATCGCATTGATATTTGACCTCAATGGTTTAAATTTGTTGATCAAGTCGTTATGGATTTACAGATGTCGTTTTATAAACGTACTAAGCCTAGGTTAAGTATTTTTGATAGCCTAGTCATACACATAACTAGGAGCCGATTCTAGCTTAACCAATGTACGGAGTACTATGTTTCCGTGATCACGTTCATTGACCAGCCCCTGTCAAGAGCCACAATTCAGGAACGATGATATGTAGAAACGACTATGAACTTTGACTTTCTAGACGTAAATGCAAACACATATATGTGGACTGAGCCTCGAACGTCAGTATTTTTAATCTGTTGATCATGCCTACATATTCAGTTGCGAGCTTGATATTGTGCATTTTGCAGCTTCCAGTCCAAGCGCCACCAGTCGCAAGTCTGCAAGTTCCGAAGAAGCAGCAGAAGCCGCTTAGACTGCAGCGAGCCTCGACAGCTCCATTTTGAGCCGTAAGAGTTCGATCTCTTAGTTTTGACCCGTTTCAGTCCAATACCCGTGTCGTACTATATTATTAGAACAAAATTCTCAAGACATCCTTAAAAAATCTTCATGAAGAAAAGAAGAAAAATGTAAGTTCTTGTGGGCTTTCTTCTTTTGGATGCTTTCAGTTTGGCACGAGCCATGATGATGATGCATCATTGTATGTACATATAATTATCCGTCTTTGAATATCTTATCTGAATTGTACTACGTTTTTGTTCTCTTGGCTTTTTTTGCTCCTTTTTTTCGAAGCATTGTTATCTCTCCACCAAACATGGGATAGACATTTTCTGCTTTTGGCATCATTTTCTCTTTGCATGGCACCACTTTCACTCCCTTTTTTGCCAGCCCATTTTCTTTTGGATTAGTCATTGTGCTGGCTTTTCCTGGTTGGAAGTTTGAAGTGGAATGTGACGATAATCTATTTTTATGCAATGCAGTGAGGCAGTGAGGCAGTGACCCTCGCCTCCCCACATTTCTTTTATGACCATAATGTGGTTTGTATGTTATGTTTATGAGGAAAAAAGTCGTGAAAACAATAAGCCGAAATCTAGTTGTTCCGAGCATAGAGTCGAATTGACTTGGCTTTGACTCTCGAATTTTCACCCCTTAGATCAGCATGTACAAGATTTTCTAGGCGGTTTAGACCTTCAATTGGAGTGCTTCATCTATAGACAATCGAAGTTGTTGCTCGCTGTTCACATTGTCTTGTTCACATTTTTTTCATTGTCTTGTTCAACTGTCTTGTTGCTCGCTGGGTTTAGACCTTCCATTGTCTTGTTCACATTTTTTCTTTATTTTTGTTGGAGGGATAACAAGAAAATACTGAAATAAGTTCAACTAAGAAAGAAGAGGCAAAAGGCAAGTAATGATAAACCCCAGTGGAATTAAGCTTTTGGATAGGTGCATGGAAACTAATTTCACTAGGAAAAAATAACAGAACCATTGAAAAAAATAAAAATCAGATACTATGGTGAGTGTTCCTGCTTCGGATTGGGGTTATCTGCATCTAAGAAATAGATACTCAGTACTCCGATCTCCATACATCGAACAAGTCACGTTTATAACCGAATCATGTTTTGTTAGAAGCGTGGACGAACATATCATTCTCTTCATTAACTCAGTCTAGGGCAAAGAAACTCACCGCAATCACATCATCTTCGATTCGATTGGCATCCTTGTTGTATAAACCCCAAGTGAGGTGAGGATGATACCTCCTCTCGAGCTGTGCATCCTGTTGCTATTTGCCGGGATTAAGCACGTTATGTCCTTCAAGGCAAATTTGCTGAAGCAACAACTGCAAAACGGGTAGGCAAAGCAAATACACAATACATCCCCAAACATCCAGGACAATAAATCAAGCACCAACTTGATAATGCTATCATGAGATCGATCTCTAAAGCAATGGCACTGAGCCCAGCAAACATGAAATTCCTTCCTCTTGCGACAGTGGCTATTTTGTTTGCATGTATTAAACAGTCTGAGCTAGCATACATGCATTGTTCTGCTTAACTTGACAGTATCGTCTGCTTATTTCTCATGTTAGGACAGCAGGAGATGAAGGCGGAATACAAATCATGCATGTGAGCTGGAAGGATCGATGTACGATATGGAATTATCAATGACCCCTGAAAACATAACAATTGCTAAATCGAAATCCACAATCTTACTAAATCTGATCAGATTCATTCAGGCTATATGATAAATGGGAAAAATTAACAAGCAAAAAGCTCAAGCATCACGACCTAAAATTAGATGAAGAAGGTTTGAAGGAAACAGCAACACATCTTTTACATCATGTCTTAAATTCAAGCCATCAGCAGATACAGGGGATGCATTCGACATCAGCAATTAATTTGACGACTTGGTTAGAAGAACACTGGAATCTTGAAGTCGTTGCATATGCAGCAATGACGAGCTGAACAACCGTAGAAAAACGAAGAGGAACAAAGACTATAGTACACGATGTTTACCTTTTCGCAACATCAACAACGATGAGATTCCATATGAAAAGATATGGACGTTTGGTAAGTCACAAGGCGCTCTCCACAGTACAGATGGAAAGAAATAAAACAAAAAAAAATAAATTCATATGGCACCAATAAGAGAAACCTTTCAGGGCTAGGTGATAAAGATAACAATGATGTACCTGAGTACCTCATAAGTTTAGCTAAATTAAACTTAGTAAACGCAAGCATAAAGATAGAGAAACAAGATATGTTACACGTCAAAGTAAATAATTGGAAGTGGATAATTTGAGAGACTTCAATTTTGCCAGAGTAAATGATTCTCTTAACAGCTGGAGATCAGTTTAGTATATATGGAGAAGAGAATCATATATTTTGGCGAAATTGAAGAGAATGAGAACGTCATGCACTGTCTGGTGAATTGTCCAAGAGCGCGAAAGGTATGGAGATCAAGCCCATTCGAAAATTACTTTTTAGATTCGGTGGATTCTTTCAAATCCTGGTACAATAGCCTATCAGAGAGTTTAGAAGAGCCCCACTGTCACAAATCAGCATCGTCGATCCCCGATGGGATCTGGTGGAATCCAAACAAGAGAGTCCAATTGGGTAGATGTTAAATCAATCGTCTTACTTGATTGTCAACTGGGCACTGACAACGGTGAGGGATCCGAACAACGCTTTAAAGATGAGGCATTTAGGACAATCCCTGCAGGTTCACTAACGCACCGGACCCATCCTCGAAGAATTGGAAATCCCCGCCGAATAGAATGGTTAAAATCAATGTGGCCGCATCAGTTTGACACCAGGGAAGGGTATCAATGGTTACGATTGCTAGAAATGAAAGGGGATTGATCACAGCGACGACATTCAAATGAGTTTTAAGAACGAATTCAATCTTGATCTTAAAATAAATATATCTATTGTTATAATTCAATATTAAAAAAATATTTTTTAACATTAATTACAGAATTGTTTCTCTCGATCTTGTTTTTTTATTTATTTATCTAAGTATAATTTAGATATCGACGTTATTTTTTATAAATTTTTTTTTCAAAATTTCCTACACATCATAAATTTTTCAAAATTATACCAATTGTTTTTTCATCAAATTTTTATCCTTATATTTCACTAATTTTTTCAAGCATATTTTAATATGTTTTCTTATAAGATAAGTAAATTGGTAATCTTAATTTTCTGAAAGTAAAAAAACTTAAAAAATAATCATTATACATGATGTGACAAGGATAACTACACATATCTTTGATTTTAAATATAGAACTAATTTCAACTCAGTTTTATTCTAACATCATTTTTAACTCATGTTTGAAAAATTATTTTTACATTTTAATTTTATATTATAAATATAACATCACATATAATTCATAATTGAATTTGTTCTAAACAAAAAAAAATCAGATGAAAAACTCACTTTCTTTTTAAATTTTATCACTTTTTGAGAGAAAATAATAAAATCGTTTTTCCTCCGATTTTCCCTAACTTCTTTCCTCTTCTCAATCCAAAACTCACAAATAAATTATTTTATTAAAATCCTTCACCTCACCTCATCTCCAAAATCAAACTCACAATCATAGTCGAATGGGCCCTCCCTCCAGCTAGGCGTTGGCTATGAAGATGACTATGGAACTTGTTTCTAATTTTGATTAGGAGAAGACAATTATAGAGGGACTCCAACGCGTGCGCGTATATATATATATATATGATATGTTATAAGATAAAATCTCAAATTTATTTAATATCGAAAAATTATTGAAAATCTATATATCAATGATCCAATGTATTTCAGACTTTATTTGTTTATAAATATCTTATGAGACAGATATATATCTCACATGTTAAAAAATAAAATCTTAAATTTATCTGATATCCAAGATATAGTAAATATTTATATATAAGAAACCCAACATATTTTAAATTTTATCTACTCATAAATATCTCATGAGACAAATAATAGTGCACATATTATCGAAGTTTATTTCACAGCGTCGTAGGAGAGTGGGTGATGAAGTCCTATTCTATCGGATTATGTACTGAAAGTTTCTAATATTGAGATTCTAAATATGAAGATACTAAAAAGGAAAAGAAAGGAAAAAAAAAAACAGCCCACAGGCAACTTCACTTGAATTTATCAGAAACAATGTCAAACCCACTCCACAACACACCCCAGCCGCCGCCGCCGCTCTTCGCCTTCTCCACCAATCTCCAAATGCTGTGATGAGCATCAATGGCAAGAACCCCAATTCCCTCACAATCACGCCACCAAACCCTAACCCCATATGAATGGCAAGAGCACTCCTTCGTCACATACCTCGCATCAGAAACCCTACCCCTACCCCTGCCCCCATCGCCGCCACCTCTCCCATTTCCTCGCCGATACCGTTAGAGCTCCTGAAACGGGTTGATTCGAGTACCCAATTGGGAGAAATCCATGCCCACTTGATCAAATCACGGTTATCCAGAGACCCTTTTGTGGGCAGCAAGTTGCTGAACTTGTGTGCCCAGTTTGGGGATTTGGGTTACACATTGTTGGTTTTCGAGGGGATTG
>JAOVYX010020455.1:0-17009 GCA_035668315.1 Drosera spatulata | reverse complement strand
GCTGGAAGACCCAACGGGTAGACTTCATGCTTATGTCTATTCAGAAGATGGGGTATGGACTTTTCTTGTACTTCAACTGAATGAGTTTTTCGTAGTTATTTTGGTATCATCTGATACACGTCTGATCTGTCCATGAAATTTAATACCAGGAAATGTTTTTCAATGGCTATCCCCTGATACACGAGATGAGACGGAAACGAAATATGTTCCTTGGGATTCAAGAAAATGATAATGGGGATGAATTGGAGGATGCCCCTAGAAGTCCACCGTGGATAGAGCTTTGCATTAAGTCATACTATGTCGATAAAAGTAACCCGTGGAGAAGTAGGCGATATCGGATATTTGGAACAAGGCTCAACTGCTGAAGAGAAGCCGCACACGTTCTGGTCTAAAACCCTGTCTTGGCTGCTGTTTCTTGCTGTAGGCATAATTGTACAGCTTGTATATGCCTGAGCTGTTTTCCCCGTTTTGCTTCATTTTAGGCAAATTATGATGGAGCAGGATCACCTGCTGTTTTCGCACCTTCGCAGTGCTGTGTTGTGCCAAAATGAAAGCTTTGTTGTGTTTGGTTTTCTTTATTTTCGTTTTTTCTTGTTTGGTGAAAGGGATAGATGGATGGCGCTGCAGCACGGCAGGCGATCCCTCTCCAATTATGATGTGGTGTTGGTATGTACTTGTATTTGTATGACACATGGTTGGCAAAGAAGAGATGATTTTGACCATGGTAAAGAGTTGAATGGGTTAAAATGTTCTCTCTGTTCATATTCTTGCTTGTAGTTGGGTCGTGTTCACGGGATATACGTTATTTCATATAACAAGATTTAGACTAGAAATTAGGTTCTTTATTATACAAATTTAAGACGCAATTATAATTCTCTTTTTATAAAGAACGTTATTAATATTGAGATTTTGTGTATGATGCATACATAAAATGATTAAATATTGAATCATAACGGATGATTTATACCTTAAATTTATAATCACTAGTTATTAATAGTTTTTTTTTTCTAAAAAGAATCCTGATAAATTGAGGTCCAATTTTTTCGATTAATCATGTTAACAAATGACCTCATTTCCTTGGTGTAAAGATTGGAAACTTCGAACCCAAAGACTGGTACTAATAAACCTTGATTTGGAGTCTAAAACTACAATTACAACTCTAAACAAGAAACCAAAAATCCTCAACGTGAACTCTTCAATCTCTCCCTCTCTATCCACCTCAAAATCAAATTTCTCCCTTTTTAATCAAAATATCAATAGAGTGATTTCACAGCCAAAATGTTGGCGCGTGGAATCCCAACACCATCACCAACGACCTCCATGTTCATCGCCGTCCTCGTCGTCGTCGCAGCAATCGCCGGCGTCGGCGAGGGGTTCCTGACCTCGCGCCTTCTCCAGAGCTCCGGCGACGGCCGATTGTTGACCACGGAGGAGCACTGGCTCAACCAAACCCTCGATCACTTCTCCCCTCAGGTTTCGATTCTAAATCCTCTAGCTTAGGGTTTGGATTCCATTTCGTGTACTGTTTTGTTGTGCTTTGGTAGTTTTGTGGTTGATGAATTGGGATCGAGTTCATGTTGTTGTGATTTTTGTTCGAGTTTGGAATACCTGGACCGATGCATCAGAATAGTATAGATAAGGGAATATCCTAGTGTGTTTGTGTTTATTATGAGATGTGTTCGTTGATGGAAAACAATAAATAAAATTGACAAATGATAGTTTCTCGAGGTAAGATGTGTTTATTATTAGATGTGTTTTAGTGTTGAGGTAAGATGATCGAACCATTTTTCTTCCAATTTTTGTTCTCGTAGTTTGAGTTATATATTTCTACTGTGTGTTTGAATAACAAATTTATTTGGATTATTTTCTGACATCTGTGAGCTTCGTAGATTGAGAGTAATTGCAAACGATAGTTTACATGTTTATGTGAAACTTTATCGTGTGTGAAAAAGCAAACTGATTGGTACTTATTCTGTCTCGTCTATGCACTTATTCTGCATGAGCCAAAGGAATAAACTCCAGTAAGTGCAGTTATGCACTTACCAAATGTTATATTTGATGCAACTGTTACGGAAGACTAATTTCATCGTGTCTCATATTATATATGATGTAGTTTTCTATTTGCAATTACGAGTACTTCAAGATATGATTTCATTTGGCTTCATTGATCGATGAAACTGATGTGAGGTAGATCAGAAATGAGTAGTTCTGTATATGGAGACTTGTTATTCGATGTAGTTTTGTATCAATGCTATCTTCTGATTAGGTTTTTCTTCAATGGTTGTAGGATCACCGTACCTTTAATCAAAGGTACTATGAGTTTCTCGACTACTTTCGAGCTCCAGATGGGCCAATTTTCTTGAAGATTTGTGGCGAATATTCGTGCGATGGGATACAGAACGACTATGTCGGCGTGAGTTATCTACTTCGGCCTCTGATGCTGCTTTTGTAGGTCATACGGGTTCATCGTTAGTGGATGAAATCTATTTATTGTTCGTGATCGACTGACCGTATCTTCAGCATGCATAAACCTTAATTGCTGAGTGGCTTCTCTCTCTCTCTCTCCCTCCCTCCCTCTCTCTCTCTCTTTTTATAATTGTGATACAGGTGTTAGCAAAGAAATTTGGTGCTGCTATTGTCTCACTTGAGCACCGCTACTATGGAAAGAGCTCGCCTTTCAAAAGTTTGGCTACTGAAAACCTTGGATTTCTTTCATCAAAGCAAGCACTTTTTGATTTGGCTGCTTTCCGACAATTTTATCAGGCAAGTTTTGTGTCTGTAGTTGTTCCAGGTTCTTTACCATAGTAACTTCGATAGGTTCATATGGAGTTTGCTTATCCTATAGAATTTGAGATACAAGCTATCTTGGATTCTTAATTGGTTCTTCAAGTAGTCTTGTTTCTCCACTAAACCTTTATTTTTCAGACTTCTTTAAACCTGAAGCGGAATAAGGCTAGTGCCGAAAACCCGTGGTTCGTATTTGGTGTCTCCTACCCTGGAGCTCTTAGCGCCTGGTTTCGCTTGAAGTTTCCTCATTTGACATGCGGGAGCCTGGCAAGTTCAGCTGTTGTCAATGCCATTTATGACTTTCCGGAATTTGATCAACAGGTGAAGATCCTCGAGCAAATACCATGTTCAAAGTGTTATGCTGTTTATACTTTTCATTCATTCCTTTAGATCCTTTGGACTAAAACTTGTGTGATGAGTTTGATATTCATGATTTTTTACCCCTTGATGTTCTTCATGCAGGTCGGTGAGTCAGCTGGTGCAGAATGTAAAGCTGCACTACAAGAAGTTACTAGGTTAGTCGAACAAAAACTTGTGACAAACCAGAATGCAGTAAAGTCAGCATTTGGTGCATCTGAGGTATCATACTTCTGTCTCATCGTTGATAATATTTTGCCATAATCATATTCTGACTCTGTTGGGTTTGTGCTCTCAAAAAGTTTAAAAACTATGCATCCAAAAATTGATGGCGACTTCCTGTATTCTGCAGCTGTCCATTGATGGTGACTTCCTGTATTTTCTGGCGGATGCCGCCGTGATGGCGGTAAAGCACTCTTCCCTTTGCTTTGGATTTACCTATAGCCATTCCTCCTATTAGTGACTGCTTTGGATTCATTTATTTCATTTATTTGGCAGTTCCAATATGGGATCCAGATGCATTGTGCTCCCCTCTTGTTCAGGCAAAGAAAGATGGTGGAGATCTGCTGGTACGCTCTCATTTGATGGAACGAACTTCACAATTTTTCTTGTTCATTTACGATAGAGCCTATACATTGGCACATCATCCTTTATTAGTATTTCAATTTCCAAGCTTGCTAATCATTAGTATATCTGCATACGGAGGATGCCAACTTTTAAGAAGTTCCTTTTCTCTTACTATTTATTCTCAAATCGGGCCGCATTACTTGATTGCATATTTAAATTGATCCCGTATGTCCTTGTACGGATACCTTGGTGAGATGGAACTTTATTTTGCAGGATGCTTATGCCTCTTATATAAAAGCTTCTGGCATTGTTGTTGAGACATATAGTCAAAAACACTTGAAGAAGACTTCCCCTGGCGAGAATAGTTCTGATAGATTGTGGTGGTTCCAAGTTTGTACTGAAGTTGCCTACTTTCAAGTGGCTCCTGCTAATGATAGTGTTCGTTCTTCCGAAGTCGACTCAAGGCATGTTTCAGTTTCTGTTACATTTTCTTTTTTTCTTTTTTTTGTTGTATTGTTACATAAGGACAAAATGTACATAAAGATATAATGGTGGAACTTAAAAGGAGATGAGTAAAAGTTTTTAAGAGAGAGGTTTGTGAGAGAATGTCCATGGACATTTGACGGGATTGCATGTGAGATGTGGGATGCGATGGCTGATTATATCCGACGTGTAGCGAAGGAGACATTAGAACAATCTAAGGGCCAACCACCGTTGGATAAAGAGGGGTGGTGGTGGAGTAAAGAGATTCAAGATAAGATAAAGTATAAAAAAAAAATATTGCAAGGCTCTGTTTAAATGTCATAGTGATGAAAATTTGGAAAAATATAGGCGCGCCAAAAAAGAATCTAAATATATTATGAACGATGCGAAGAATAAATCGTATGAGAAGTTGTATGAAAGATTGAACACAAAAGAGAGGGAAAAAGAAATTTTTAAGTTAGCTAGATCAAGAGACAGAAGAACTAAGGATTTAGGCCCGATAAAGTGTGTTAAGGACGATGTCGAGCATATTCTTACGGCTGATGAGAACATTAAGGAAAGATGGAGAGAGTATTTTGACAAATTCTTTAATTGCACAAGTGAGAATGTAGATGTGATGATGAATCGATGTTACTTTCGTCGCATTAGGACAGAGGAAGTTAAGGAGACTTTAAAGCGGATGAGCTTAAGAAAGTCTATGGGTCTAGATGAAATTCCGATCGAATCTTGGAAATGCCTTGAGATAGAAGGAGTTAATTGGTTGACAAAACTCTTTAATAGAATTTTGATAGATAAGAAGATGCCTGATGAGTGGAGAAGGAGTACTTTGATTCCCATATATAAAAATAAAAGAGATGTTCAAAACTGTTTTAATTACAGAGGAATCAAACTTATGAGTCATGGTATGAAGTTATGGGAGAAAATGATAGAGAAAATGTTAAGAAAAGTTACAGGAGTGACTGAGAATCAGTTTGGTTTCATTCCTGGTAGGTCAACCATGGACCTATTTACCTTTTGCGATGTGAAATGGAACATTTTACGATAGAGAAGAAGAATTTACATATGGTTTTTGTCGACCCGGAAAAGACGTATGATTCTTTTTCCAAGAAAAGTGATTTGAAAAACTTTAAAAAAGAAGGGAGTGATGAGTCGGTATATCGAGATTGTGAAAGACATGTATGAAGAAGGTGCTATATGTGTGCGAACCCATGTTGGTGAAACGACTGCTTTTTCTATTAAAGTGGGTTTACATCAAGGATTAATTTTGAGCCCATATCTTTTCGTCTTAGTAATGGATGATCTCACTAGACTTATACAAGAGAAATACTATGGTGTTTACTTTTCGTTGATGATATTGCTTTCGCTGATGATATTGCTCTAGTGGACGATACGAAAGAAGGGGTGAATGAAAAAATTGAGATTTGAAGGGAAACGCTGAAAAGTAAGGGGTTAAGGATCAGTAGAACCAAGACATAATGTATGGAATGTGTCTTTAATGAGAGTAGTCAAACAAAAAGTGATAATGTATTGTTGGGAATAGAATCTCTCCCTAAACCGGATTTTTTCAAATATTTAGGTTCATTGCTGCATAAGAATTGGTGAATTGATGCAGATATTGATCATAAGATTAAAACCAGTTGGCTGAAATGGAAGGACGCTTCAGGGGTGTTATGTGATCCTAAAATACCAACCAAGTTAAAAAAAAAAAATTTACAAGACAGTTATTCGACCAACGATGCTGTATGGGTCAGAATGTTGGGCAATTAAGTGATAGCATGTGCAGAAAATGAGTGTAAACGAGATGAAAATGTTAAGATGGATGTGTGGACGTATAAGTATAGATAGGATACGAAATAAAGTTATCAGACAGAAAGTGGGTGTACCTCTAGTAGAAGATAAGATGAGGGATTCACGACTAAAATAGTATGGTCATGTGAAACACAGGGTAGTCACAAGAGATGTGAAAGTTGGGAGTTAGCACTTGTCAAGAGAGGACGAGGGAGACCTAAAAAGATCATAAGAGAAACCTTAAAGTATGATATGGCCTTACAGAAGATGGTGTACATGACAGATTGGAATGGCGTCGTCGTATTCATATAGGCGATCCCACTTGATGGGATAAAGGCTTGGTTTGTGGTTTTTTTGTTGTACTGTAGGTTTAATAAACATTATTTGCCCCTTGGATTATGATCAGGTACCATTTGGATCTCTGCCGGAATGTCTTTGGAGATGGTGTTTATCCTGAAGTGGATGCAACAAACCTCTACTATGGGGGCACAAAAATTGCTGGTTCGTATGAGATACAAAGACTCAGAGCTGAATATTGAAACTTTTAGCAACCTTTAAGGAGATGATGATGGACAACCTTTATTCAAAAATTGTGTTCGATTTCGATCTCATGCATGCTGATAATGTCTTTTTATGCTTATTCTTTTGTTTTGGAAGGTTCAAAAATATGATTCACAAATGGTTCACAAGACCCTTGGCGGCATGCATCTAAACAGGCTTCATCATCAGAAAGTGAGTATCAATTGCTTGTATTCAGTTAACTTAAGATTTCTTATGCGGGGTGCGAGATCATGATGCGTACATTTATAGCCATCATGTGTTTGTTCTGTTGCACCGATTCGGGCACTTGTAAAGGTCTACTTTCCTTTTCTCAAATTGTATCTCTTTGGAGACCATGTTTTTTTTGGTGAAGTGGCAACTATCGGGCTCTTCCAAGATTAAATTCCTTGGGCGCAACCAATGATTTGTCTTTTCCTTTTCTTGTTGTGATATCCTCTGATGTTCTGTATTGCTCATTTGCCAGTGCCTTCCTATCTCATATCTTGCCATAATTGTGGACACGGGTCCGACTTGCGTGGCTGCCCTCAATCACCTTTGAACCCAGAAGGTATGTTCAAGTTTTCTAGTGTAATTGTGCCTCAAAATCACAGACTTTGTTAATATTGCTTATCAGATCATCATGAAAGCTTTGTTTTGAGCTTCCAGCTTCCGAGATCTCAGTGTCTGTTCCCACGAGCAATTCCTTCATAAGGAGGGCAAAAATAGAAATGTTTGACATATTTTTATATGACGTGAGGATATCAGGGTTTGTATTTGTGTGATGTTACTGATGGATCAATGTCCTTGGCAGGTAATGACAAGAACTGCAGCTCTCCTGATGCAGTTAACAAAGTCAGGCAACAAATCACGGATCTCATGGATTTATGGTTATCTGAGTGTACAGAAGCTGAACGGGGTTGGAGCGCTGCGTAAAGTATAAAATATTGACGACCAACACATGTCAGGGCGCTTGTATTGATTGACAGCAAGTTTTGCTTTATTCCTCAGACGCCGAAGCGGGATGGTTCGCTATGGCATCCCACAGAATGTACAGCGGTGATGTACTTGAGCACAGTCTGCATATTCTGTTGTAATATCCCTTGTATTATGTACAAGTGTAACTCTTGAACTCAATAAAATGCACGAAATAGTCTAGCAACTGAATCGGTGCCAAAAGACCCCTTGCCACATTTCGTATGTGTCTCATGATATCATCGCATCTTGATGTAGAGATGCAACTGTTTAACCCAAATCTCACTTTTCGTTATGATTCAGTCGATGGGAAAAAAACACCTGGTGAATGCCATGTCACTTATATGTGAATGCATGCGATGGAACGTAGAAGCAGAACAACAGACTGCGCAATCTCATCGCGCCTTGGGGGATTGGCTGCATATTTGTCCCGGAAAGGTACAAAACATATTTGTTGGATGAATTTATACGTTAATCATGTTTCCAGGGGATTATTCAATCTGCATCTTAAAGGATACTGTTCATCCTGTACTCCTGTCACGGGTAAAGGAAATATAAACGTATCTTTGCTCCACATTTGTAATTCTTCAATAGCAGCAGTAAATAGAATAACAGCTCAGTGATTCTAGATAATGAATTCCAGAAACCCATTGAACAACAAAGCATCAAAATACAAAACCAAAAGGCTGACACATAAAAGTTTATGGCTGTGCATTGTAAATCTGACATAATGTAACTATGAATTAACCAGACATGCTTGGACAAAACTGAGGTGAAAACCATGAACTCTACTTCAAATAAGATACGTAGAAGAAACCCAAAGCAGCACGTAAGTTATCAAAGAGGTCGCAACTTCGAAGTCACGTGGACCTTTCAGTATTGGCGGGATCACGGATACCATGAGAAAGGTACCTACGAGCCAAGACAGAATAAACGCCCCAATCCTGCAAGAGAAAAACCAGAGGAATTTTAGGATTTACATAAAGACACAGCTCAGAAAACAACAGACTACAATCGAAATTAACAAAAATACAGTTTAATGTCCTCCTGATTTCGACAATTTTAACTTGTCCAGAGTCCACGAATTTCTAACCAACTATGTGTTCCCAACACCGAACAGACATGACCAGATCTATTGCTACATACACAAGTATGCGCCTTGTGCTCGTGAGCTTTCACTTTTGAACCCACTTGGCATGATGAAGTGGCCGACCTCTTAAGAATGTTGTAAAACCTAGAGTTTCAGAATTTAAGCAACCAAGAAAAGTTATTCCCCACAAGTTGGTAATCCCCGAGGCAAAATGCTATTTTAATAACAGGCTGAACCTCAAATCAACTCAACATCCAAAAAGGTCATCTCCCGTGACTAAACATAATTATCAGCATATGCCAAGAACACAACCAGAACTGAATCACAGAAACTAAACACGGACGTTTTGTATAACTCCCATCTCAAAACACCTAATGTTTCGATTATCATATGGTGGAATCACTTGAATACAATAAATGTAAACAGAGAAATCGCAGCTTTACTAGTAGACAGATTCAGTAACATACCCATAAAGTACAGCTCGAGCCTTGCTCTTCAGCCTACTGTGGATGAAATACATGGTGGCGAACAAAGAAACTCCGACTTGAAAAGTTGGTCCATCATAAGTTGGATAAAGGACTGTAATAACTCCAAGTACTACGAATGCAGCAGCTGTTAGAATGATGAACTTCGAGGAGGGAGTTCGGAACCTTTCCAAGACCATTTTCACATACTTGTTCTGCATCATATCTCTAACCTTCTTATCAAGGTTGATTTTAGGTCTCCTCCTTTCATTCAGCTTTTGCCTAATTATTTTGTCATGCGCTGATTCAATCGCCTTTTTGCTGGGTTCATGGCCCCCATATCGTTGTATCAGAAAGTTTCTTGCTGCGTAAATTTCTTTCTCTGAGGCTTCCCTGCTTATACCAAGTCGCTTGTATGGGTCTCCAACATTGAGCCTTGGAAAGACAGCTGCACTTATATACAAAACACACGATAAAAAATCATACCTAATACACGAAACACTTTGAACTAAGTTCATTTTCAAAAATTGGCAACGATAGTATTTTTAAGGGATAATTAAGGTGTGAACAAAGAAGTGAAAGATAAAAGGCATCAACATTTCTAAATGAATGCTTGATGTGAGATTCCAAATTGTTGGAACTAAGAACATCTCAACCAAGTTCTCTCAAATCTTCAACATCTACACCAACCCCTTCAACAAAAAGTTGAGGCGAAAAACAAGAACATACAACCCTCCTCTTTTACACAGCCAGAACACACGAACCCGAATACCAACCCCAACACAGCCTAAATGCATTCTCCTACACAAATCAAATGACCAGATAAGCACAAGCTGAGTACTTTCTACAACATTACCGGCACTATCGTTGAACGGGTCTCCGTAGGAAGCACCCACAGAACAGCTGATCCGAATCCCATGCCGTGGATTGAACTGCTTCAAACCCCTAATCAAACAACTCCTGCAAATCAACTTCCAAACTTAAACCCCAACAACTGATCACCCAAACAACACCAAACAACACAACAACAAAACCCCTACCCTCTAAGTTGCTGCTGATTTTGTGACCAAGTAGGAACCCTAATGCTCATCAGCCTCCTTCCTTGCCCACCCAAACTCCCCGAACTCCGACCGCGAAACCCGAGACAATATCCAGAGGGACATCCAGTCACTCCAGACACAGACATCTTCCAATATACAGCACTCAATCAAGAACTCAACACACTGCAAGCAAAAAAATGGAACAACACCCAAATCACATCCCATCCACTTGAGCCAAAATTTATCAACTTTTTATTAAAACCCGCAAACCCATGATTGGAATTGTGAGAATAAAGAAGATTTACTGCATGGGTATGGGGAAAATAATGATTTGGGGGTAAATTAGGGCATCAATTGATTGAAAGTTTTGAACTTTTTCATTGGAATTGAAATGGGGATGGTTTTGATTAGGGTTTTGGAGAAAAAGGTACCTGATTCGATGTGGGTTTGATTCTGGGTTTATGCGAGGAGTGTGATTCGGGGCTGAGTCGCCATTGTTGGAGGTGATTAACGGATAGGATGGGAATGGCGAAGGCCAACAAGTGCAACGCTAGAGACTTCGAGTTGAACTCTCGTCTCGGTTTTTTTTTTTATCTTTTTTTTTTGTGACTTCTTTCTTTTCTTTCCTTCGTCTTTGCCCATCGCTCTCGTGAAGCTCGCAATATTTATAATATTTTGATGTGGATTAAATTCCATACGTGTACAACATAATGATAAAAGACAAAAAAAACTTAACGTCAGGTGCTAAGCAAACACCCCAGTAAAGATAAAGGAATATATACAGTTTTTTATTTTTTACATAAATAAACTGTTTCCAGTCATTTTTGGATGTCGACAGCCTAACCCAACGGTTGAAGAGAAACGACTTACTCCTGTATACGTGTTTGCAAGAGATGAGTTAATAAAGATTATCGTAACAACCGAAGGTATTTTGGAATCTTGTCTGATAGAGATAGAGGAGTAAGTGTGCCTTTTGCTAAGCTCGTAACCCCAAGGATAGCACCACGTACAGCATTTCATTCAAGTTGGGTTCAAGATCTTCTGGACTGCAGATTCCGCGACAGATTCTGAAACTTTACTACAACTGCGCATCAGTTCCTTACCACAGATGACAACTACGCACCCTCGCGACTCAGAGGGAAGTTTACCTGCCAAAAGAAACCAGGCCTTCATTTGTCAAACACACGGCGACAACACCCTTTCAGTCCGATAGGCTGGTATTTGTGAATGCTTATTCTCAAATACGGTATCCAACCAAGAGGGACAATGAGAAAAGCTAAATAACAAAGATTATTATACATCGTATCACGTTGTGATAAGACAACATGCTGGCATAGTGACATTCACTGACCATTCCAGATTAGCTGCCAACATAAAATCCAGAAACTACGACAAATATTTGCACATGATTTCTAGAAGTTCATCCTGTACAATTTTTACATTTGGAACTGTACATATGATTGTTTTTGCTCCAGTTGCTACAGCTGGATGCCAACAGAATAAACTACAATGTCTTCAGCTGTACATAGCATCGGGTTCCTGCGAAACAATATGATGAGTGAATAGCAACGAACTCAAATAAACATCAGCAGACGAAGAAGTTTCTCCCAGATTCTGAAGAATGAACATACTCATGGGAAAGTGAGCCCAGCATTACCTCATGATAGTCGATATGATGATTGAGAAACCCACCTTATTACGTCAGGTTCCAGTCTTACGAGTGGAAAAGAGTTATGGTTGCAATATAACCATTCTTCATAACCTGCGATGAAGCATGGCAGCTTAGTTAACTATCCAACAGCGAATGAAGATGAAGAGCTCATAACAGGGAATAATGCAGAAGATCTCATCAACTCTCAACCCCCTCCACCACAGAGGAGGGCAGATGAAAGGTAAAAGAGATGGGGAGGAGACTGAATTTTACCTCGAAGGCAATGTTTTGATAACCATACACCAAAGTTGAGCCAAAAGGATTGCTTCTTGAGCCTTGGGTCTGAATAGCAGCCGGACCACAGTCCCCTAGTATTTCCTACATAACAATCAGAATCGCTATAAGACTAAACAGCCACACCCCCAAACAAATCAATAACAGAAAATGGGTAACGATGCATTGTTTTACCATTGGGGAATATGAGACAAGGTTTACCTTCACTTGATCCCATTTGGTGCTTGGAGTAATAGAATGCTTTGTACTAACTTCTGCAAAACAGGGGCCAACTCCATTAGAGAATGACATAGCGAAAACGATCGAAAGAAAGGAAATGTTTGAGAAAACCAAACAGCAGCGGAGCTTACCTTCAGAATTATGGATAACAAAGTTGCACTTTATGTACGAGTTAAAGTCATAATGGCCTGGATAGTTTGTGTGCAGAACAAACTTCTTAATTCTGTGGGTCTGAGAATTTTGGGAAACCAAAGTCAGTGAACTGCTGAACAGAAAGGCGTTAAAATGAGGAGCAAAATAGCTTGAGAGGAACTAAACTCACCTGTCCATCAAATAGTATGTCCAAGCCACGAGCGAAATAATTATAAAAGTAATCTCCACAGAGGGTTGTTTTCGGGCGAGGGTCAGACGCAGAGTGGATTACCATTTGATCAACCTGAAAAAGACACATGAAATGAAGAGAAAGATTACATTTCAAAGACGAGGTGATAGAATCATTCAAACAGTCCTAGAAAAACACTAGCAGCATGCTTTCAGACATCAATACAAGGGAAAAGCTAAATTTTGCAAGGTACTACCGGAGACACAACCAATCACACTCATATCAGTTCCATTCTAATATTTTTTGGCAGCAAGTGAGCCTCCTTAGTTTTCATTTGTTTGGTCTTCAAGCTGAACAAACAATACATCAGGTACAGATATTATTACCTGTTTCTGATGAATCCCACATGGACGACCCAATTCCGTCCAAACATCCTGCACATAATCGAATTTGTCGTAATCATCAGAAAAATAATGCGGATGATTTCAGGCCTGCCATGGAAACTTTCATGAGAACGAACGGTAAAAAGGACCAAGGATTTGTTTGGCAAGACAAAAAAAGTACTGGCAAATTTCGGAGCCATGAACACTTTCTAAAACAAACTTCTTCTAAATTCTAAACTAAAAAGCATGTGACAACAGATGAACCTAATAGGAAATCCAACATAAAGTAATAGCTCTGGTTTACCTGCGGAGATGAGCCAAAAGGAATATGTTGGCCACCAACCGAAAACCATAGTTCTTGTCCCAACTAAATCAAAAAAAGCATAAAATAGGATCAGAAAAGCATAGTCTACAAACTCTCTTTAGGAGAAGCATGAAGATACTATCATCAAATGTACTGCTGGATGATTCTATAACGTAATGAACGTAATCAATGTTTCCATACAAAGCAAGCTTCCACTCTCATGAATAGCACAAAAGTCTTACATTTCTAGGCATCCCACAAGTCCCTCAAACTCAAAGTCATTGAAAGCAACTTACATGAATGTATGCGACTCCCAAATGAATAATGGAGAAATCCAGAGGAAATAGGAACAAAAAAATTAGAAAAAAACTAGAAAATCCAAACAGAATAAGAACCAGGCAATACCTTAGCATGTACTTCTTCCATATACAGGCTACCAGCTGGTAGGGGAGGAGCACTGGCCTTGTCCATCAATGCACCAACTCCTACCCTCTTATCTGCAGAACTATCATAAATACAAACTCGGCATGTAACTGGAGTTGTCCCATCTGGGAATTCGAGGGGCAACTCCGCTGAAAAATATGAAAAGAAAAAAGAGAGACAAAAGAAAGATGAGAAAAAAGTCATGAATAATGTGGCAATGACCTAACTGATACAGATTTTGATGATTAATTTACCATACCTTCCCCATCAATGCAGCATTCCGTGTACTGTGCAGGAATAGGAAATGCAAAAGACAACCCCTACCAAAAACCACACTGAACAATTCAGAGCAGCGAACACCAACTGGAAATATTTGTGGGGAAAAAAAGGTACCATTTCAAGGGACTTACCGGATAAAATAGAGTATAAACACCTCTATCTTTGTCGTAAATTCCTGGAAATGTAGGGCCAAAGAGCTGGTAGACAGCTACAAATGTGGCCAGCGTAGTTGGTCCGCTGCGAAGAATAAGAGTCAACATCAGCCTAGATGCATCCGTTTGGAAGAAAAATAACTTGAAAGAAAGACAGCATACCCAATCAAAGAGGTTGCATAACGCATCTGAACTCTTTTTATATCATATATTTCAATAAGGCGGAGTCTCTGAAACAAAAACGAAAAAGAAGAAGAAGAAGAAGAAGAAGAGAGATTATAATATCTTAGCAATCCTACACCTGCATTATACATCCACATTCTAGTAACACGAAAACAAACCTGAGACCATGGATCAAATCGCAAGTGAAATCCATGATCAGGAAAGCTGACAACAATATCCAATTTCAATGGTTCCTACACAAAAGTAACTGGGACGGGTTTAATTCTCCGATACAACCACATCTACTACTAAAACTACACGACAATAAAACAATGAGAATAATGAGACAAACACTGCACTTCAGTAACATAAACCATGAGACTGAAGCTATTATGATGTCCAACTGGCCAACATGAACCCCAAGTGTCAGCATAATCAACTCAATCCACCAATCACCTCGTCATATGTCTAGATTGGGGAAAATATTCGAGAACTCTTTTTGGATACACATACACTTAGGCGATTTCCACATGATAAAAAAGGACCAGAAGTTATCAGTCCAATCATTTGCTCCTGTGAACGTTTGGCTTATCAACAGAAAACCTAGCAGTAAGACTCTCAATAATCATTTCGCACTGATATCATATGCACCTGACCTCCACAGCTCAGAACCGCATCCTTCTCCTAACTGAACCCCAATCAACGATACACTAAGGATTGATTACTATTCCAGTTCAAAATATTGAGAAGCGGAAATAGAAAAGCAGTGATCGCAGTACAATTCGCACTACAACCTCCATCGATCACACATCCCCCATTTTCATCAGAATTTGTCAAAAAATGAAACCCTAACCTCGTCGAAATACTTGACATGAACAACATCGTAGATATTCGGCTGCTGCTCAATCTGCATAAACGCCTCGCATATCGGCATCCCTACACAAACAACTCACCATATCAATCCCCCGAATCACACCACACACACAAACACACACCACAACACGTATTCAAATCACTCAATTCATCACATTAAACCACAAACCAACCCCAAATCAACCGATCCAACTCAATTTCAACCAAATCACACGCGATCAATCCATCGATCGATCGAGCTCGCTTGATAGAAACATCTATGGAGGAATTTGAATATACCGAGGGAGAAAGGGCCGATGCCGAGGCCAGGTTGAAGATCGAGCACGACGGATCCCATCGCGGTTCCCTCGTATCGCCGTCGAGGTCTCTGCGACATCCTCTCCTCTTTTCTTTTTCTTCGATTTCCTTGCTTTGACGATCGGATTCTTCAATTCGAAGATCTCGCGATTAGCAGACCATCCAAATCGGATCCGGGTCGGATTTGGGTGGTTTGGAATTTGGAGGTTGTCGTCGTTGAAAGAGAGGGAGAGGGGATGATGCGTCACGAAATCTCAGGTTTGTGTTTGTGTGTGAGGAAGTGTATTTGGGGGGTTTTGAGTTCTTGAGTTTAAATCACATCACATTTTAAGTTTGTTTGACAAAAAATAAAAATAAAAAATGTATACTTTGGTTTGTTGACAAATGTTGGTTTTAACTCTTATGCATTTCTTATTTAGTTTTTTTTTTCTGCACCATGAGAAATTATTCACTAATGCAATTATGTTTCTCTTCATTTGTTAATGATTAGTAGAATAAATATGTAATTATTTGATATGTGTTATTAATTACGTCGTCAACCAATACCAGTATGGTGTTGGGATGTATAGCCAGGAGATGTATTATGAATTCCTCGTTCTTTAATTTTTAAAAGTCAAAATAGATAATTACAATAAGAATTAATATTTTCAAGATACTCTTTTATAAATCCAAGACTATTTGTGAAAATGTGATATTTTAGTCCAAAAAGATCATATGAGAGGAATGTCTCGGAGATATCAAAATGTGACTTGAAAATAGCATTGCCTTTCATAATTGATCCTCTATGATAAAAAAAGAAGAAGAGAAGGATTAATTATACTTTTTGAGTGTGTTTGTTTTGAAAAAGTATAATATGAGATTATTACTCCTATAACTAATAGTCCTATGATTAAACCGTGCATTTTAATTGTTTTAGTCTTGTGTTTGTTTTTCACAGACTCTCAACATATGACTAATTAGTTCAATCTAGTGTCCAGATGTGTTAAACCAACAGATGATAAGATTAAAATGGATTATTTTTTACACAAGCAACTTAATCCTACGGGAATTAGTTCCGAGACTATTTATCCCCTCTTCCTCCCTCACTCATTAGTCTCCCAACGGGGAATTAAGTTAGTTATCGGGGATAAGTTATTATAACGTTTCGATTTTCAAGTCCTTTTCTGAAAACTCTCGTGAAATTACTGTCGCTAGAGTCCCACAAACCCTAACCAGACAATTCAACTTAACTCGATTTAGAATAAATCCAAATGAAAATACCCTTAAAGTATTATCAAACTAAATCCACAAGTTTACTTATTTATTACATATTAAAACAATAGAAACTTAGAAATGTTGTCCTAAGCATTAATATTACAAACATGATCATAGCTTAATTAAAATCCGTCCTCAAGTCTTGCACCTGAAAAAATGGAAATCAAAAAACAGAAGAAAAGCAACGTCGTGAGCTATACGAGTTCAGTAACGTGTCGGTCCCCTTTTCAGGGGAAGCACAAAAAGAAAAGAAGAGAGAACAATCTGTCCTGAAATCACAACAAAATCAGTCATGCAATTAACATTCA